>JAGFMF010012298.1:1653814-1672161 GCA_019455555.1 Galemys pyrenaicus
GGCGCTGAGGCTGTGGGTTTTCCCTAGTTAGGTTGTTAGTCTGCTGCACCAAGCAAGCCTTTCTGGTCCAACTTGTGGCTTAAATACATCCCATCCCCCATTCAGTTTAGAGATCGGCTTCCCCGGTTAGCCGGTTAACTATTCTTTATCACTGAGGTCTCTATTTGTGAGGCTTTCCTCAGCCTAACTCGACTACCTGCTCCTTCCCTAGTATCCCTAAATTTAGAGACTTCACTCACCAGGTCTGGAGCGCTTCCTCGGTTGTCTGTATCGCTGCAATTCTCCCCACTAGGCTGTTTATAAGCTTTCTCTTCGGTGTTGGGCTTCTGGGTTTGTCTTGTAGTTCCTGGTTCACGGAGTTGGTAGATGGGGGGAGGGGAAAGAGGGAAGGGGCTGGGGCAGGATGTTTAAACGGCTTTTCTCCTTTTGTTAGTCTCTTCTGTGCGTCCTTCTTCTCTGGGTAGGTTGAAAATATAGTCCAATTTATCCTCAGTGTTGCAGTTCCTACTGGGGCCTGCTGTATTTTTTCCCTTTTTCCTGTATCTTCCAGGAGCTTTCTAGCCTATTGTCTCTCCATCGCCATCTTTTTCACTCTTCGGATTGCACTATTAAAATCTAATGAAATTTATAAAAAGTAAAATCTTCATATAAAATGAAATTGCTGAAGCAGCTGAAACAAATGAACTCAGATAAATGTTCTCTATTACAAAGAAGATTGATTGGGTCTTTAAATATCTCTGTAAGACGAAAGACAAAAATCAGTGAGAATTTTCACTTATTTTGCATATTTATATTTAAGTACATGTTTCCACTTTAGATTGTATCATAAAAGGTGTAGAAATTGACAGGTTTACATTTTTTTCCTACTTTCTTGCTTGGGCTAATTATGTACCTTGTCATTTCTTTCCCTAAACTGTTTAAGTCCTTATAATTGTTTAACTTTACCTAAGTATACTTTTTAATATAAAAATGATATCTTTTTCAAAAGCAGGAACTCATTTTGTAATCATAAAGACATCCACTGAACATTTTCTTGAATTAAACATTTTGACTTTGGAAAATGTCTACATAAATATATGAAACCTTGGAGTATTTTTTTCTATTCTTCCCAACTACCAAGCCACCCATGTCCATATCCCATCTGTCTTCCTCCTCTTTCTTCTATTCCCTCTGGTAACCATTATCTTCTTTTTGCTGAGTTCAAGTTTTATTCTTTTTATATTTTATATGTAAATGTTCTGAGTGAAACTAGCCAAAATCTGTCTTTCAATTTTTGACTGATTTCATTAAACATAATCACCCTGAAATCCATCCATTTTTCCCAAATACCACTATTTCATCTGTCTTTACAGCTGTACAATAGTCCATAAAGTGTATGCTCTACAGTTTCTCTATACATTCCTCTGTTGTGCCCTGTTGCCCTGTTGAAGGGCACTGGGATTGATTCCATGATTTGGCAATTGTCTAAGTATTCTTCTATGTTGCTCATATCATATTAAGATATTTCGAGACCCATATTACTTTTATAATTATTTTATTTATTGGTATGTGGTGATACATTTTAATCTTCAGTTGTTACTTATTTCTTTTGTTTTGTTCTATGATATTTTGGACTTTTCCCCTCTACTTGCTTTGTTCTCTGTATTATCAACAATGATTATATATCAGAACACTTTGTCCTTCTTTTACATCTATTACTTTCTTGATAATTATTATTTTATTTTATGTGATTTTTTTATGCTTAGTTGTTTGTCCCTAGCTTTGATTTTTTTGTTTTATTCAACACTCTCAGTTCAATTTTTCATACAGGAGATTATATGCTTATATTTTAAAATAAGTTAAAATAGCTCTAAATTATTTTACAGGGACTACACCTGAGAGGAGAAAGTAAACGATTTATAAAAATGACCAATAGGGTCTCCCTGGTGGCGCAGCGGGTTGAGTGCCACACTGTGAAGCTTCCATGGCGTAGCAGACCTCTCCTGGCTTGCCCATTGCTCCCCTCAGTAGTGTGTTTCAGTTGATCTGCTTGTTCTGCTCCCCATTCTGTCTCTGGGGAATCCGCTCATCTCCTGTGACACTGGGCTGTTCTCCAACTCTGTATGCATAAATAAATCTTTAAAAAAATGAATAGTGTAAAATATATAACTAAATTATAAAAAATGCAAAAAAGGTCTTATTATTGAGTGATTTGTCTAAACTCTTCATCTATGAATTTATCAATTTGTAATAATTTTTAAAACTTTTATACATATACATCCTACAATACTTTTTATTTGTTGCTTTTTTCATATAATTTTTAAAAAATATTTATTTATGCATACAAGAGCTGGGGTACAGGCCAAAGTCATGGGAGGTGAGAAGATTCACCAGAGACAGAGTGGGGAGCAGAACAAGCAGATCAACCAAAATATACTGCTGAGGGGAGTAGCAGGTGAGGCAGGAGAGCAGGAGAGTTCTGTTGCGCCATGTGGGTCCCCTTCCTGTCAGGGGATCGAACTCTCACTGCTGTGTGGCGGATGCTTCACAGTGTAGGCTCAACTCACTGTGCGACCAGAGAGATGCTTATTATTGTTTTTAGATTTATTTTTATTTATGCATACAAGAACTGGGGTCTAAGCTAGATGTGCAGGGGGAGAGTGATGGTGAAAAGATTCAACTGGGAGAGAGTGGGACGCAGAACAGGCAGGTCTAATAAAATACACTGCTGAGGGGAGTAGTGGGCGAGACAGGAGAGGTCTGCTGTGCCATGTGGGTTAGCTCCTTGGCCAGGGATTAAACTTATGCTGTAGTGGCTGCTGGTAGTTTAAGAATACTGACATTAACCCCTGCACCACAAGAGAGGCCCTATTTGTTGCTTGATTTTAGTGAGAGTTATCTGCTGAGAAAATGAGGGAAGGTGTAGAGGAAGAGGATGCTGGATTGATAGATGCATTTAGAAATGAGGTTTTTGTGCCATTTTGGGACTACTAGAGGGATTTGGTTATTGTACACACTGTGTGAGTGTGAACCATGGTTCTTTCTGTTTCCTAGGTTCCTAGTAAGTATTTCTACATAGTATGCAATAAAATAGTTTATGAAAATGTTTTATTTTTAGAACTGGCGAAGTTAAAGATTAGAATTTAAGTTGCTCTCAATGCTGATTTCAGACATTTACATATAAACATACAATTATGTATACTATACAAGAAGGTTGGAGTGAAGGAATAGTTGTAATTGGAGGAGACATCAGTATATTTTCTAATTGCAGTACTATTTGTAAATATACATTTATCAAATTGTAGCAAAGAAGTGGTTCAACCCTATTTCCCCCAGTTTAGGAAAAACTGAAACCTTGTACAGTGAATAAAGTGTGCTTGTGACTTGGATACCAATCCTTCCTTCCAGGTGTGATTTCTATCCCTGTAGTTAATGAAAGCCCACATCTGAGACAAGCAGTGCCTAGCAGCCATCCTGCTTATGATTCCCAGAGAGCCTCGTATTCCCCAAGTTGGTAAGACAATCTAATAAAGATTTAGATTAAGTCTTGCTAAGTTTATCAGGAACTTGATTGACATCTCGAAGGAGGTGAGAGGAAACAGGTGATCCCAAGAGGTAAAGACTGGGATTGCCTTTCACCGCTTTAGGGGGGAATTTTTCCTCCTGGATGATCAGGTTCTCCCAGAGTTAATTGACAGTCCAAACTTCCTTTAAAAGAAAGAAATGAAGAAGTCACATTCCTGTTTAACTTTCTTTCTCTTATTTCCACAATTACCAGTTATTTAGGAAGTGTCATTAGGAATCAATATGCTATGAGATAAAAAGCCTCAGAGTGACTTATCCAGAAAACATCCATTGGTAGTTTGACATGAAAGACATATTTATTTTTCTTCTGTGCTAATGAAAGCAATCCATGTTAATTGTTGGAAATTTTGTTAATATCAAATTGTATACAGAGGGAAAAACATTCATGCACTATCTTACTGTTAAGAAGTAATTTAACATTTTGTATGATCTACTGCACAAGCAGATTTTACATACGTTTATGTGTGTATATCTCAAACAGTGAGATATACATTCAGTTTGGGTTCTGCTGACTTTTCCACCAAACACTATATCATAAACATCTATCCATGTTATTGTTTTTAAGAAACACAATTTTAAATCATGAATAATATTCTGAATAAATAGAGATGTCATAATTTATTCCTATATTGTATATTTACCTTGCTTCCAGATTTTTGCTTTATAAATAATTATTTTGCTTTATAAATAACACTGCAATAAAAATTAGCATTATAAATATTTGCCTGAATTTTGTATTTTTTTACTTAAGCAAATTTCTGATTTACTAGCTTAAGGAGTATGAATATTTTAAGCCTTCCTGGCAAGTATTTGTTATTCAGATTTGATATGCATTTATTCCACCTTTGTTTGTCCTTACAATTTAGCATTTGTTACAAAGATTTGTGGTCCTTAAATTGTCACTAGACTCCCATACATTAATGGTACATTGGTAAATTTAGAGATAATGTGTGAGTGTGTGCGAGCATTTCTGTGCATGTGCTTGTGTGTGAATATGTGTCTGTGCATGGTCATGACTCAACTAGTGTTTCTCAAATTTTTTTTTTTTTATGAAGTGATAGTTCTGTGTGGTGCTACAGCATGTGCTAGGGGTCATAGATGGTTCATATTCATATAAATGTAGGAAACACTGGCTTAGAAGTTGCTCTACTTGCTCCACTTACCTACTCATCCATGGCTAACAACAACCTAAATGTGAATTGTATGAAACTGAGAAAATCAAGGCTTAGTACTTGCAATAGTTGTGCTTTGGGACTTGCTACATAAAGTCTTGAGTTTTTCAAATAGGAAATCTTTTCAAAGTTAATGAGAAGCCAGTTGGCAAACATATTTTGATACTCTGTGACTCATCTTGCATGGACAGTTATTGGTGAAGATACCTGTATTTGAAAGTTTCTGGTCACAGAGTGTAATTTGGCTGATTGAGATGAACTGAATCAAGTCTCCAGGACCTGGGCGTTCATACTAAGATACAGAGATTCTGAGATCATACATGTGTCTTCATATTCCTTTTTACAAATTAACTTAGGAGGAATGATAGTTCAATCTAAAGTGAAACATATTAATTGGTGACTTCACAATTATGTCTTACCCTTTAGTAAAGGAATTTACATTTTAAACAGACAGGAAAGAGTATCAAGAAACTGTTATTTAGAGATATTTTGGTCACTTGGTAACACTTTCTAACTTCTCTTTGGTTTTCTGGAATGGTGTAGTTTTGTATATTTTGATGTAATCATACTCCATGATATTTTAATCATTAGAAAGGTAACTGTTGGTATCTATGATATTTCTTTTCCTCAGTGGTCTCCTTGAAAGCATAATTCTTGGCTATTTAAAAAAAAATTCCTTTGATGGTGGCTGCTAAGAAAGGAAGGTTATCATTTTTTTTTTATTGAGAAAACCTATTAAATATGTGATACATATTTTTTATACTCCCTCGAAGGAAAAGATGACTCTTCTGTAAATACTTGCATACCCATTATAAAAACAAAATGAATAAGATCTTTGTTTTAACTAGCAAAACTCTTTTACTGATTTATAATACATTTGAATTAACCACACACATACACACATACAGACACACACACAATTTGTTTTGCATTTACGAACTGGCTTTTGGAAGTTCAAGAATTAGGAAATTACATGGTGGTTAATAGATGTGCCGTAAAAAGGAAAATTGTAGTGGAAACAATAGCTAATTCTGAGGGAAAAATTATAGAAAACAATACGTAGTTCTTTTCACAAGGGTGAGGATTGTTTCTCTTTAATTTCTGCTCTATGATCCTCGCTCTACTCTTTGTAACCACCAGGCAGAGGTCTAAATTTTCTCCCAATAATAACCATCATCTTTTTGAGAACAGTCATTATTTCTAAGAGTATCTATTGTTGTTCAAAACATTTGTAGTCACGTGTTTCTTCTATTAGCTTGTACACATACCTATAAAATTTTTCCTGTATATTTGTATTTATGTGCTTTTTTTTTTTTAGCTCTGTGTGCTATTAGAAAAAATATATCATTTTAGATAACTACTCTTGGAAATAATTTTTATGCTTTGATCAAATTTTCCTTGTTCTATTTTTGTCCTTTTTAATATATGAGGATAGAATATAAATGTGTTCGTGTGTTCACCCGTTACTGTCAGTCAAGTTGTATTTATAGGAGTCAGGAGAAGAAATTAACTTAAAGGCCCTTTTTCTCTGATGGCCTTCCAGAAACCAAATTGTTAACTTCCTTTCCCAGTTCTGAGACACTTCTTGACTCATGAAGTCCTCTTTTAGGATAAGCAGAAACACACAGTTCTATTACCTCACTTGACTTTATGTTTAGAAATGTCTCCATATCCAACTTAAAGCTAACTGCAAGGCACACTCATTCAGAATTCTCCCACAGATGTGAGCAGTCAGTTCCCATAGATTCAGGCAATCACAACTGATTATTTTGGGGAAGCTCAGTCCCACCATTTGGACTCCACTCTCCTTTCTTCCACCAACTGCTCCCATTTTGTTGTATTGAAACCATTTCAAAATTTTTAGACATCTGGATTGTATAAGGCTACAACTGGTGCTGATTTTTAGTTTTTAGAACAAGTAGTTTTTTAAGATTTTATTTATGTATGCAAACAAGAACTGGGGTGTCTGCCAGAGGTGTGGGGGGTGAGAGGATTCACCAGAGACAGAGTGGGGAGGCAGAACAGGTGGATCTGCTGAAGGGAGATATATATACTCCTGAGATGAAAATATACTGAGATGAAAATACAGATGAAATAATATACTGCTGAGGGGAGCAGCATACAAGGCAGGAGAGGTCTTGCTGTGCCATGTGGGTCACCTCCCTGGCTGGGGATTTGAACTCATGCTGCAATGGCTGGCAATAGCTTGATAGCTTCATAGTGCTGAGACTTAAACCCTTGGCTACCAGGCCTGTCCCTATACAGGTAGTTTTTAAAGGAAATTTTAGTTTTTAACATATTTTTGACATTAAATAATATATATAAGACACTGGGATTTTTACAAATTATTTTTGTAATACTATCCAACAAGAAGAACGCTGATTTGCATCAAAGGAGAAGGTCAGTGACCCATAAATACCTATGTATTTAAAAATCAGTAAGAGATTATCAACAAAAAGACACATTTACATTTTTTACATTGGTGTTTGGATCAATTTTATGTGACTGCAATGAAAAAATTTGAGAAAAAATTTGAGAAGGCTAAATATATACCCCAACTTACAAAAAAGGGAAAGGATCTTTATTTAAGTAGGGAGCATCTTGTAGCATTAATGGTGACTTTTTCACCAAGCTAATTTTTCTCACTCATGGGAGTTATTATGAGGGAAGTTCTCCAAGTATTTTGACCCTACTTCTGGAAGTCTGAAAACCGTGGGAGTAGCAGCCTTGAAAAGAGGTTAAGATCATAGACTAGGGAACCAGGCTGCTTGAAGTCATGTCAAGTTACTTGTTAGTAACTTCAAGTTTTGGGGCCACTCATTCTCATGTTTAGTTATAAAGCAGCACTAGCAATAGCCCCTATTTCAGATAAGTAGGTGACATAATGTTTGTAAATCACTCATAGCATTGTCTAATGTTAATGTTACAGACATTTAACAAATCAAATATAAGAAGATAAAATGAAAGAACCATAGAATCTTTACTGTATGAGAAAACCTTGAGTGTATTGACTTGGAGCTTCCACATGTTCTCGTGCAGACTTATCCTCTGGTTTTGCATATACATTTCCAAGTATGAATTTTGTATTATGATTAGCTCTCCCACACCAAGGTGTAGCCTTGATCAGGTCTGAAACAAGTACATGTCCCTGCTGTGATCCTCAGCCTAGCTGTTTAGTTAGTTAATGCACTAAGCCATATTCCTCAGGACTATGGAAATGGTTTGCTTAATGCTTATGTGATATTTTATTCCTTCTGATGATATGGATAACAGCCGTGGGTCATTTAAAGCTGGTAAAGCTGGTAACACAGAAGAGAGCAACTGTTCCAGGAAGGTTGTTAATTGTTCTATGACTACCACTAGGACTATATGTTTCCTTCCTCATTCTGAGGACCTGAGGATGAAGAAACCACTCTGAAACCCCCCAGCTTGCTTCTTTCCTCATTCATTCCTTCTTTAAATATAAACTGCTATTCTGCCATGGATGTGTCACACATTAATAAAGGGCTTCCTTGTTAAGACCATCTTGTAGTTCAGTCTGGCTTTCTGATTGTGAGAGATAAAACCTGTTTAGGTATGTAGGTCTAGGATCCAGTTCTTCTGGAGGCCTCATTGTTACAACTAGGAAGAAATGTCATAGAAATGATCCAGTGGCGGCACTCACACTTTCCATTTTCATTGTCATGAGTAAAGGTTTGACCCAGAGGCATCAGTTCTAACTGTTTGATTATTAATGATTAAATTAATGTCTAGTGAATCTTTGGTGTGGGGGAGGAGAATATTTTGTATTGCAATACTTTGCAATAAAGTAAGTTTTTCTTCCTTAGAAGGTCTAAATAGCCCTATCAGGAATCAAGTATACTTTATCAGCCTTGGAGAACACTACACTCAAGAGATGAATGAGAGAAGGAAAAAGAAATAACAACTTTACCTACACAAACACAAACAAATCAAGGAGCAATTTAAAATTCAATTCATTTTACTTTATTGTATTCCTGCTATTTACAGTGATTATACACAGAGGAGGTCAAGTAATAATTAAAAACAAACAGTATTAATAAATATTGTTCTGACCCTAGAAAAAATAACTTTTATTATAGTTCCAGACAAGATCCAGTGTCTTCTGAAGCAAGCTACATACCAAGAGCCATAAAAACACAGCTGACCAAGCTCTGAGTATAGGAGATAGTACTGCAGGTGGGTTTTGCAGAATGACATGTTAAGCATGGGTAGAAAGAGAGATTAATATATACATAGAATAGAGATAGAAGAGTACTAAATATTTTTAAAATGCAGATTGGTTCAGTTTTCAGGGAAGACAGAAGCTGGGAGGGTAATGAAAGATGTGATTGGGAAGGGAGGATGGACTTAGAGTATAAGTGGCCATGTATTAAGACCATGGAATTTGGAACTTTCTGTAGACAAAATTTGGCAAAGTCATGGAAGTTCCTTATTACATATAGATTATGTTGTAGAAGTAAAACTAGCTACAGAGAGTTAACTGGCATCTTCTCTAAAGGGACTTTCAGTCTTTTAAGGTATTTAGGCTTGTTTTCACAAATTATTATTTTTATTTTTTAAAGATTTATTTATGCATGCAAGCACTGGGGTACAGGCCAGAGGTGTGGGGGGTGAGAGGATTCACCACAGACAGAGCAGGGAGCAGAACAGGCAGATCAACGGAAGTACACTGCTGAGAGGAGCAGCGGGCGAGGCAAGAGAGGTCTGCTATACCATGTGGGTCCCCTCCCTGGCCAGCAGCAGGGATCGAACTCATGCTGTAGAGGCTGAAGTTTGCTTCATAGTGCGTTGCTTACCCCACTGCGCCACCAGGGAGGCCCCACAAATTATTTTTCATATTTAAACTGGCAAAGAAAAGAAAGTGATAGGGTAGTTTTTTGCAGACTGATTTTATTATAGACATCACTGAGGGTCATTGTATACATTTGTAAATTGATTTTTTTCTCAGCTCAATACTAAGAAAAATGATGTTGGCAGTTTTCTAATATAAAGTAGTTATCTTAATAAATTATATATCCAAGGGGCAGTTTTTATTTTTTTTTAACCTTGAAACATTTGTTTTTTTTTTTTTTTGTAAGAAGAATATACTGTACTATTTTTTCTACCTTTGCCAAACTCTTAGAACTCGACCATAAGAAATATAATAATTTATCTTCTTTCTTTTGATTTGTCGTACTAAAACCGCACCATTCCTGCTTGCATTACTTGATTCTAGCAATTTACAACCAATAAGAATTCTAAAAACTCCTTTACTAAGGTAAAGTTATAAGTTTTGACTCATTTCATGAATGAATAGGTAGGGAGTTAGACTTCTAGTTTCCAAGTTTTACTTATAACTTATTTATTGTATTCTAAGTATAGCAGTTTGACCTCATCCACTTCCTACACTTCAGTTATCTGTGGTCCATGCTTGTTTACAGGTTCGTATTACGTACAATAAGACAGTGTGTTTGTGTGTGTGTGTGTGGGGGGGGTATGAGTGCTTGTACTCAGAAAATTAACCCCTTGTATGCAAAATGTACAAATATATTCTGGTCTGTAGGTTGCCTTTTTGTTTTTGTGAGTATTTTTTTTAAAGATTTATTTATGCATACAAGCACTGGAGTACAGGCCAGGGGTTTGGGGGGTGAGAGGATTCACCATAGACAGATCAGGGAGCAGAACAGGCAGATCAACAGAAGTACACTGCTGAGGGGAGCAACGGGCGAGGAAGGAGAGGTCTGCTGTGCCATGTGGGTCCCCTCCCTGGCCAGCAGCAGGGATCGAACTCATGCTGTAGAGGCTGAAGTTTGCTTCATAGTGCATTGCTTAACCCACTGCGCCACCAGGGAGGTCCATTTTTTTTTTTTTTGTGATACAAAATATTTTATGTTTTAGAAGTATCATTGTTTATTTTTTTTATCCTGTTTCCCTTGTCTTTGGAGATGTATGCTCAAATACATCTTTGCAGTTGATGTCCAGGAGTGTATCACCTATATTGTCTTTTATGTATTTTACAGTTTCAAGTCTTATATCCAAATCTTCAGTCCATTTTGAATTAATTTGTGTGTGTGGATTTAAGAATCTAGTTTCACTTTTTACAGGTAGCTCTCCAATATTCCCAACATCACTCGATAAAAGAGACATTTTCCATTGTATGATGATGGCTCTTTTATCTATAGTTAACTACTCATATTTCTTTTGGATTTATCTCTGTGCTCTATTCTAGTCCATTGACAGGTGTTTCTGTTTTTGTTCCAGTATTATACCATTGTGATTGCTATTGCCGTGTAGTGGGGTTTGAAGTTAGGGCGTGTGATACCTTCATTTTCCTTCTTTTCTCTAGAATTTCTTTGTCTATTTGGGGCTTTTTGTGGTTTCATATAAACTGTATAATTGTTCAGTTTTTTTTGAAAAATTTCAATGAAATTTTTATAGTTTGAACTGAGTATGAAAGCGATTTAAATAATATGGCCATTTTAACAATATCTGTCCTTCCAATCCAAGACTACAGGATATCTTTCCTTTTCTTTGTATCTTTTTTTCCCATTGATAATAGAATTTTTAGTGTATAGGCATTTGCCTCCTGTGTTAACTTTATTCCCAGGTATATTATCCTTTTTGGTGTGAGTATAAATGGGATTGTTTCTTAATTTCTCTTCCTCCCTATTCACTGTATATAAAAATATGAAAGATTTTTGTGAACTTTGATCCTGCCACTTTATTGTATTCACTTTTTATTCTTAGTAATTTTTTGATAGTCTTGAATTTCTATGTATATTATTATGTTCTCTGCAAGTAGTAATAGTTTTTACCTCTTTTACAATTTGATTCCTTCTATGGCCTTTTTTTCCTACTTGCTGTGGCAGGACTCCAAAACTATGTGGCAGGTGAGAATTGGACATGTTTGTCTTGTTCCTGATCTTGACAGAAATACTTTCAGTTTTCACCTCTGAGTATAATGTTGGCTTTGGGTTTGTTGCATATGAACTTTATTATGTTGAGATGTATTCCTTTTATTCACAATTTATTTACTGAGTTTTTTTAAAATCACATATGTGTGCCAATCTTGTAAGATATTCTTTCAGCAGCTATTGAAATAATCACGTGATTTTTATCCTTTTGTTTTGGCTGATGAGATGAACAACATTAATTTATTTATGTATGTTGAACCAACCTTGAATCACAAGAATGAATTCCAGTTTTTCTTGGTGAATGGATTCTATTACTAAATTGCCAAGATTTTTTTTTTTTCTTGAGGATTTTTTAATCTTATGTTCATTGGAGACTGACCTTCAATTTTGGGATCAGAATTTTCAAGTTGTAATTTACATACACAATGAAATATGGTAATTTAAAATTCATAATTAGATGAGTTGAAAAATACATATACTTGTGTAACCATCATCAAAATCAACTTAGAGAACATTTATATCACCCAGTAGTTTTTATCCTTTTCTTTTTCAATAACACTCCTACCTTTAGCTCTAACCAATCACTGGCAACTAATCACTATAGGTTAGATTTGTCTTTTCAAGAATTTCGTTTAAATAGAACTATATAATAGATGCTTTTGTTTTAGACTCTTTCAGTCAGTTATTATTTGTGAAAATCATCACTCTGTGAGTCGTAACATTTTCTTATTTGCTGTTGAATAGCATTCATTTTTATAGCTATGCCAAAATGGGTTTAGTTTACTCATTTACCTATTAGTAGATATTTATTTTAAGTTACTATTACAAATGGAGGTTCCGTGAACATTTTGTGTAAATACAAGTTTTCATTTTTCTTGGGTGAATACATAGGAGTTAGAAATGCTATATCATCAGCAAATGTTTGTTTAATCATAAACAAAAGTGCCAAATTATTTACTAAAATAGATGTACCATTTTAAGTTTTCAGAAACATGAGCGTTCCAGTTATTTCACATTCATCACAATAATTGTCAATATTTTAATATTAATCATCCCAGTGTGTAGTTATATTTTATTGACATATTGATAGCTAATAATGAACTCCTCTTCAGATGCTCATTGATAATTTATATTCATGATATTTGTCTTTATAGATTATGCTGTTTGTATTTATATATTTATCTGTCTCTCTGTATATACATACATATAAGTTTTTTTCACTATTAAATCGGTTAATTTTCCAATGTTGAGCCAAACACACTTAAGTGTCTAGGATTAACCTCATTTAATGGTGATTTTATACTTTCTATTACTGTTATCTTTATTTGTAAATATTTTTAAAAATATTTTATCTATAGAAGAGTTGAAGATTTCTCTTTTTATGTCCTTTTTCTGATTTTCTTATTGTAGTAACACTGACTTTGGAGTTTAGAATAGCTTTTAATTTATTACCAGTTTAGACCACACCCAGTGAAGAATTGCTTCTTTGGATTTTTCACTTGAATGTTTCAGAAGGACTCTATTCATTGACTAGTCAAAACTCAAATATATCCTAACTCCATCTGAGCTCTTTTTCAGATCTTAGTTCCGAGTTTTTGTTTTTTTTTTTGGTCTTGTCATGATATTCTACCCCATGTTTCATGGTTATTTATTCAGCAAGAATGGAGGAGGTTGCTAGTCTTTTTCTAGAACTTTAGTTCCATATTGGTTTTATCTCTAAAATTTTTCCCTTCAAATCAGCACCCACATCCACCAACTATACACGGATTGTCCTAAATCAATGAGATGTCTATGCATTACTTATGATCCTTCTCCATCCACTCTGGGATGGACAGTACTTGAAGGCAGAAAGTTGTGAATATTATAGTCGTTGCTTTTTTCAGGGATCCTTATCTTTTATTGCCTTGTCTAATGTCTGAACTCACATTCCAAATTGTTTTGTACAGTTTTGGATTTGTTTACTGTGAGGGAGAAGTCCATGTCTCTCTACTCCATCATGGTTATAGGCAGAATTCCAGTGCCCTACTTTTGTTGTTTAAAACCAATTTTGAGTTGAGCACAGTTGTCTGATCCTGCCCTCTTTGGATGGAGTGAATGAAACACTGCTTGAATGAATAAAACACTGGTATTTTTTCTAATTGAGGGGTAATATGTGCCTTCTTTGAAAGCAGCAGTAAATAGGCATTCATTCATCAGTTGGACAGTCACTGAATCCAAAACCAGTTTGGTCAAGTAACAAGGCTTAGAAACATGACTGAGAGATCCCTTAAGAACTAGCTATTTGTTTACTTAAAGATTCAGATATTATTTACAAAATGATGAAAGAGTTTTCAGCTTATATCCTTAAAAATATAGTTAGACTTATTTGATCATTATTTTTCCACCTTCAATTTAGGTACTAAATTGAAGAATAAAACCCAGAAAAACTCCAAATATATTTGAACTTATGGGATATAATTTTTGTAGTATGTCAGAGTTAGGAGCAGGAAGGAGAAGTGAGGTCAGTATACTGTAAAAGAGGAGTAGTTCTATTATACATTATGAACTCAGAATATAAAAATTTAAATGGATTCAATCAAATATTACAACAATATTATTATCATTATGAGTATTTGTATTTTATAATGATGATATTTAATTTGTAATACCCTTACTAATTTGCCTACTCCTGTTATAGTTAGTAACAGACAATTATATAATGACTGCTTAAAGTTAGTGTTTAACCTATATCCAGAAACTGTTAAAGCAAACTGACCTTCAGACAGTTGACATTGATCTCTGATCAACAGAGTACACTGTAAAAGATGGAAACAAAGGAACCAAAATGGAGTTACTCATGCTATTTCCACAATTCTAAACCAAGATTTAATTTAATTTCATCCCACCCGGGTATGTAGTCCTGGTTTGGACTGTCAACAATAGCAGGTAATCAGTTAATACCTGCCCCCCCCATTACTTGGGGGGGGTCTAATGAATGGTAACCTTGCCTGAAACAATCTTTTGTTAAAAAGCCTGTTTCACTACATTTTTTGACTATAAGAATCTTCCATTTTGTACAGTCCTTGCAAAACCCTTTCATTAGCATGGTGGGATGCTATCCAATTCACAACTCATTTAGTAAAGCCAATTGCACCTTTAAATTTACTTGCTTGAATTTTGCTTTCTAACACATCAACCACAAATTATTTGATATGTAACTGACATTGAGGTATAATGAGAGTAAAGTTTGAAAATTATTGGCTTTCTCTTTTGCTTGTTTGAGTATAAAGCCTTTGCCCTAGAATTGATGAGTTGGGAAGCAGAGTACCAAGAGACGATCTCATTAATATTCCGACACTCCAAATAAAATCATTATATTTGTGAGCCTTACAAATTTACCATAGCCTTGAAAAAGGATTTTCCAAATGTCTTCATTTCCTCTTTTCCTTTTAGTAAAGCTAGGTTTGAAGGATTCTGTTTATAGTTTTCTCCAGCAGTGTAAAAAAGAGGCATGTTCTATGACATGCCTCGTCTGATAGAAGGGAAGTATGACACAAGGGAAATGAAAGAAAGCTCTGGTCTCAGAATTTGCATGAATAAAGTTGGAGAGAAAAGAACTTACTAAATCATTTAGGGGTAAGTATGTATGTATGTATGTGTGTGTGTGTGTGTCCCAATTTCTTTTGGGGTCTAAAATAGGGTTAAACGTGGGGATCACTAAATTTAGGGAACTAAGAAAGTTAGAAGCTCTTGATCTAATACTTGTTTGGATCTGTGAAGGAGCCACGCACATGTATTTGGGATGTACCATTGATCATATGGATGTCTTGAAGCCTATATTTCTTGGACTGAAAGTCAGAAGAGATTGCAGTGAGCCAGGTGATTCCAATGGCAAGTTGGAGTACACAGCTCCACCTAGGGTCAGTGGAAGGGAGGGGAGCCAAAGACACAATGAATTCATCAAGAACTGAAAACAGATTAATTTGGAAACAATTAGATGGTTGATGCTCCCTACAAGTACTTCAAGAGTCATGACTGAGTCATGAATTACCAGTTCTACACTACAGCAAAGGAGGCCAGCAGGGCTCAAAATGGCAAGGTCAACAAAGGTCATAGCTCTTTAGAACAGTGGATGATACTATTCTAGCACAATCCTCACAACACTATCCTCATGCATGTCTGAGAATTACTATGAACTCATTTCCACCAATACCATGGGGACTGCAATACCTATAGGCATGTCTTTACTGTATACTCTATCCTTTTCTTCTCATGCAGATTCCTCAGAGTTAGCAGGAGTGAAAACAATAAAGCAGAAGGAAGTTAGCAGAAGGAGAATGTTGGAGACATAGAATGTTTTTCAGAGAAGATGAACCTCTTACAGATTGGACATGGTTTTAGTTTGGGATGGAGAGTTAAGTCATATTCCTCGCCCATTCACCACAGATTATTTGTGGATAAGAATTCACTAGATCAAAATGAAAAGCTATATTTTTCTAAATGTTTAACATACTTAAGAAAAAAAATCACTTGAGTGCCTCCCTAGTGGCGCAGCAGATGGAGCGCCACACTGTGAAGCAACTGCAGCACAGTAGCACTGGTTCAATCCCCGGCCAGGGAGGAGACCGACATGGCGAGGCAGACCTCTCCTGCCTAGCCCACTGCTCCCCTCAGCAGTGTACTTCGGTCGATCTGCCTGTTCTGCTTGCTGCTCTGTCTCTGGTAAATCTTCTCACCTTCCGTGCCTCTGGCCTGTACCCCTGCCCTTGTGTGCATAAATAAAAAAAACTTAAAAAAAAAAAAGAAAAAAATCAAATTGAGTGAATATTTTATAATTTTGATATACATTTTAAGTTATTTGTCTTAATTTTTCTGAATTAGTGTCATTGAAAATGGAAATGTTAAATGAATAAATGTTTGTGATATTATGGTAGGTTCAGCAAATTTATAGATTAGAGCCATCATTTCCTGCCACTTTTCTAGCTCCCGTTCCTCCCATTCCCAGACCTCAACCTTGACGCCATTATTAATCAATCATAAATTATATATTTTTTGTTGCTGAGACGAGTTGTTCAAGTTGTTAACCAATAAATAATAAGGCTGTAAAACAACCAGGAAAGCACTTATTTGAGAATAGGGATGATGATCATGGTCTACAACTAAGGGACAAATCTAAGGATTAGGCCAGGGGCAGAGACGGAGAATTTATAAAGGGCCAAGCAGGGAAGTGATCTGAGTTTGGATCACTTGTTCTTAATCCTTGGTTTGAACTTCATTTGTGTTTTTATGATGATTGGTGAAAAAGGTCTTCAGACAGAAATCTGCAGTGTGGGGGTCTTCTGTACAATCAGCAGATGATTTCCTGTTTTATTCATGATAGCTGATGAGGAGAAAACAGGGAATTGCTGAATTAGGCTGCGTTCAGCAACTCACCAGAAGTTTGCACAGGCTGTTAGAAACAAGATGGAGTATGTTCAATTTAAAGTAGATTCCAAACTCTTGTGGTTCACTAAGAAGTTAGTTGACGGCAAATAGAATTCTGGAGGAGGAAAGTAAAAACAGTGAAGCAGGTTACAGACAATATTTCAACATGGCATTTTCCAGGAAGAAGCATTAATTGCTCAAAGTTGCTAGGGGAGAAGAAATATATCTTGCCAAGCCATCCCTATAAAATGAGAAACCCAAATATCTTTAAGATATGGTCTCTTTCCTCAATTGAACAATCTGATCAAGGAGGTAAGACATGTATAGAAGTTGACTGTCAAGTCAGGAAGCATCTGATATAGGGTTTGTAAGTGGTGGAGTAGTGAGTACTATACAGAATTTCACATAAGGGAGAGAAAATTGCAGACCAAAAGAATTAAGAAAATGTTCATAAAAGGTATAGTTATTCAGGTGCTCTGTGAAAGGAATTTGGGGAGGTGAAGAGGATAAAGGGGTGAATTCACTGGTACTATAAGTGGCCTCCAGATTTTCCAAGTATGCTAGAACAAGTACACATTGTAAAGAGCATTAAAAAATTGGGGTTCAAAACACCTCTCTCTGTGTCACTATCATCTGTTTGAATTTGGACAAGTGACCATGGCTCTGAATTCTTTTTCCCATTTGAGCCAATATGGACTATAATAATCAAGGTATAGAATTTTTAGTGGTTAAATGGAATAACTTAGAATGCATTGAGTTCAGTGCTTGGTACACGTCTGAACAGTGTAATTTAACCCTATTTTATTATTTTCATCATTGCTTTTCATCTGCTTTGAATAAGCAAGTTTCTCTTATAGAAGATTTTGTTCCACATAGTCTTCCTGTTCCATTATTATTTTGTATAACATCCTTCCAATTCCTACTATATTAAAAATGCAAAAAGGTTCACTTTATTTTTTTATTTATCTATGAACTTTATTTATTTTTTATATTAACTTTTTAAATTTATATATATTTGACATCAATTGTAATCCCCATGTATTCCCCATCACCATCTCACCAGTGCACCATCACCTCAGTCCCCTGTGCTCCCGTCTCCCCTCTTCCCTCCCCACCAAATGTCTCCAATTTGTCCTTGTCTTTTCATTTTTGGTTTTGTGTCTTTATTGTTATTATTATTGTTCTTATTCCTTTCCTTGATCCTTATTTGGTTCACTTATATTCCTCCTAGGGGAGGAACCATCTGGTATTTTTCTTTTGCCTTCTGACTTACTTCGCTGAGCATAATCCCTTC
>JAGFMF010012298.1:1672211-1698295 GCA_019455555.1 Galemys pyrenaicus
TAAACATAGGGGTGCAGGTATTCTTTTGAATCAGAGTTTTTGTGTCTTTTGGGTATATTCCTAGGAGTGGGATTGCTAAATCATATGGAAGTTCCATTCCTAGTACTTTGAGGAACTTCCATACTGCTTTACATAATGGTTGGACCAGCTTGCATTCTCACCAGCAGTTGTAAGAGAGTACCTTTTTCTCTACATCCTCGCCAACATTTGTTGTTGCTGCTTTTTTTGATATGTGCCATTCTCACTGGTGTGAGGTGGTATCTCATAGTGGTTTGATTTGCATTTCTCTGATGACCAGAGAAGTTGAGCATTTTTTCATATGCCTGTTGGCCATTTGCATGTCCTCTTTGGAGAATTGCCTTTTTAGCTCTTTTGCCCATTTTTTGACTGGGTTGTTTTCTTTTTTTCTGTTTAGTCTGGTTAGTTCTTTGTGGATCTGTGTGATGTCTCTTGTCAGTAATGTTGTGTGCAAAGATTTTCTCCCAGTTGGTGGGTTGTCACTTTGTTTTGGTTAGGGTGTCCAAAAAGGTTCACTTTATTTATTTTTTTCAAAAAGGTTCACTTTAAATGAATGCTTCTTAAAGAAACCATAAAGCCAAGAGTGCTTAATTCAATTGATTTAAATAATCTTTCATATTTCAGAAACTTCCTTTAAAACTCAAATACAATATACTATTTTTCATGAATAGACTATTTAAAATGATTGCATGGCCTAGGGACTTTGTGTGATGGAGGTTATATTTTCTTATCTGTTAATGTTTTTGTAATATATTTTTGTTATATATTTATGTTCAAACTATAGTGTATAGGGGTTTAGATCCAGGGTAATTTAATCATGTGATTCTTGTCAACACTGTTAGTTCACGGAAACCTGAGCTCAGTTATCTTAGTGTTTGTTTCTGTCTTCCGAGCCCTCAGGCTAGTGAGTGAGGAGTTATGTACATGTGTAATTTGTTGAGTTCAAATTAAATGGATGATGCCATTCCACATCATCAAAATTTCTGCTGGAAATTAGAAAGAATCCATCTGTATTTGGAACACCTGTGTGGTGATTTCTACACGGTAAAGTCATGTTTCTTATATGTTATGCAGAATAATCACAGACTTTGGTGACTTGCAAACAAATATAATAATTTATACCTGAAAAGATGTTAAATGCAGTCTAGCAGATTGGGCTATGGATTGAGAAGATTCTCTCACACACACACAGACACATACACATCCTCTCCATCTCCCTCTCTCTAATTGCTGCCAAGTATGTAGAATTTAAAGGAAATGAGGTAGTCATATAAACAGAAATAAATGGGGTATATTTCTCTTGCCCCTGGATTTTTTTATATATGTGACATTTCCTGGACTATTATTATCCTGTTCAGGTAGGGAAAGAGGATGAACTTTTGCTGCTTCTTTTTACTTAAGTTTATATCTTATTACTGACACAAATAAACTGTGTGCTTCAATTTGAGGGATTGTTTCAATACATCAGATTCTCCTGATTTATACACCAAACTGAGAACCTAGTAATTCTAACTGGGGTGGAAAATGGAGTTGGTGCCTGAATGTCTCTTGACAAAATATTTCTCCGTGTGGTATCCATATGTTCCTAAATAACTGTCTTCCCTAATCAATTATTAGAGATTAAAAAACTGGTATGTTTGCGGTCTCCTTGGAATGGAAGGATGAGGCAACCTGCTGAGAGGATGGCACAAATTATGAGAACCATTAAGAATTAGTTGTCTGTCAGTTGGCTCATATTAACTGTCTTTTGAGATCAAAGGTTCCCGTGTAGCTTTGGTTTTTGCTTTTGATATATGTAAGGCCAGGACTTATTCCTGGAGTAAATTTAAGTTGGGTGTATGCTCAGGGTAGCTGTAGTTATATAGCACAGATCACCAGAACAGTGTTCACGATTGCTGATCTAAAGACCAGAACCTATGAGTAATGAGGAGTCCATTGACCTAAAAGAAAATGGAAAACCTGATGGTTACCCACATTAATGAGGGGACATTTTAGAGGTCAGTGAAATTATTTCCATATATGTATACTGACAAGTGACTAAAACTATTGAAAGGATCCAAGAGCATTTTAACTTACATTTTAGTTCAGAAAAATAAAAAGCAATTAAGGAAAATTTAAAAATTAATAGCTATTTTCTTATTTTCACAGCAATAGAACAAGTAAGATATTTTTTAAGTATTAGGATTTCAAATATTGACCAGCAACTGTCAGGTGGGAAATATGGTGGAGGGTCAATTAGATCATATTTTATGTATTGTTTATATGAAAATAAAAGTAGGTTGCCAGAGTTAATTATACTTAGAGAAATTGGTTGGGAAACTTACCTAGAGGATGTGAACACTGGGGAGGACTTTACAATAGCAATTAATATTGGTAAATTCAGATAGTGTTTCTGACATCAGTGACTCATAAATTAACATGCATTGAGGATACACCTTTTATTGAGAATTCTGTTGGCTTATATCCCTTTGATTGCTTATTCTGTTATACATTGACCTGTGTGTAGTTATTCTTTATTATTTCCCAAGTGTGACAGACCCTAACCTGCCCATAGGACACGACTAACAGAGAAAATATGGTTTTCTATTTGGCACAGGCCTCCGATTCTGAACTTCAGAGACCCAACTGAATGTTCTTTTACTTATTTTTGTTTGTTTTTCCTTTAATTTTAGGTTATCTCATATATTCAGGCAACAATCAGTTTCAAGTTCTTCCCAAGCAATGCAGTTCACTTTTGCTGAATTACTGATCAATATAGTTAATTATTAAGCAATGTATTATTTAATAAGTGGCTTCCTAAGAAGGGAATACTTTTCAGAGCTAAGTAATTATTTAGCTTTATATTTTATCTCCTTATAATGACTAAAATCATGTGATACCTCTAGGTAGTTTGAGGTTTATGAAGGACAGTGTCTAACTCTCAGCATATGTGCCACTAGGAGCCAGTCATTATACAGTTTACTCTGTATTATTTTATTTCCTAGGCACTGAGTTCATTGTATATTTTACTTCATATAAAGCTTTCAAAGATACTATGAATTAGTTACTACTATTATTGTAGAGTTGTGTAAACTGAAGCATAGAAGAGGTTCAGCAATTGTCCAAAGTGACAGTGAGTGATGGAGAGTCCAAGTCATTTCAATGCAGAGTGCAAACACTGAACATTTATGTGGTTATTGACTTCAGAAGTGCAACCATCACATAGCAAGGCAGATGTGTGGCCATTATTGCCTTGCTAATCTACATTAAAATAAGGGATTATTTATTACTAAATGCCTTATTACTTCAATTGTTTGTTGGCTTACTAAAATCCCTGTATGACCTCCTGCAGGACATTATAGTAGTTACCCCCTTAACCATGGAGGAAACATTTCAAGACACCCATGGATGCTGGACCCATTATGGCATAGAACCCTCTACATGTTGTTTTTTCCTAGACATATAGACAGGTGATAAAGTTTAAATTGAAAATTAAATACAGTAAGAGGTTAATAATATCTAGCAGCAGAATAATCATAACAATATACTATTATAAAAGTTGTGTGAATGCAGTCTCTCATTTTATCTCATGTATCCTCTTGGATGTAATATTTTCTGATCTACAGGTAACTGAAACTATGAGAAATGAAACTAATATTAAGGGGGAAACGACTATGAATTAAACACCATTTTCTTTTGGAGGTTTTGGTAAGGATTTAACTTGATAATAGAAAAACAGTAAGTCTGAAGAAACAAGACTTCTGTACAACAGAAATGGATTTCTGACAAGACATGTGCCTAGTTTTTCCATTGTAATGTCTTCACAGTAACGGCTGCTGCCACCACCATCATCATCATTGCCATCCCATGGTTTCAATGACCAAATGGAGAACTTTCTCTCCAGATTAAACATTTTGAAATTCATTGAACACTACTTTCATCTTTCCAAATATACCACTCCTCCAATTTTTCTTTTAAATATAAATGTGTTTTTAGGTATTGAATGAAAGGAAATTTATAACTCTAGATTTAATTCAAGTTTTCTAAATTTATTTTCTTTAAAAAATCATTTATTTTAATGATTTTTTTAATTGAGTGACATTTGGATGTGTACATCAGGTATACTCAACATAGTACCTCCACCACCAAATCATTCATAGTCCAACACCATAATCCATTGTGTTTCCATCCCCTTTGTTCTTACTCTTTTTTCACCCTCAGTTGTTTCTGGATGATTCAGTTCAGTAATCAGCTTCTAGGATTAGTTTTAAAACTTGTCTTTATTTAACTCTTAATTTATATATCTATATTCATTCATTAGTGACTCCATCTAGTATTTATCTTTCTCCTTCTGAGTTATTTCACTTAGCATTATCCCTTCCAGCTCCATCCACATTGATAATGACAGAAATGGCACGAGTTTATCTTTTTCATTGCTGAGTAATGTTCCACCGTATATATGTATGTGTTTACCACATCTTGATCCACTTATATGTTTTAGAACATTTATTTTATTTCTGTTGCTTAACTATAGTAAATAGCACTGAAGTAAACACAGTGCAAGTTTTCCTTTTGAATTAGTGTTTTTGAATTTTTTTGCTAGATGCCTAGAGTGGAATTATTGAATTGTTTGACAGATGAATTTTTAATGTTTTGGAATAACTTCATGCAGCTTTCTATAAGGGCTGGACCAATTTGCATTACCACCAGCAGTGAAGGAACATCCCATTTTCTCCATACCTTCACCAGCACTTCTTTCTGTTCTTTTCAATATGGGCCATTCTCAAAGGTATGAGATAGTATCTCATTGTGATATTCATTTGTCTATCCCTAATGATAAGTTATGGAAAATAATTTTTCATGTGCCTGTTTATAGGCTGTATGCCTTCTTTGGAGAAATGTCTGTTTAGTTCTTCTGTCCATTTTTTATTGTATTGTTATGTTTTTGTAAAATTTTATGTTTTCTTTGTGTATTTTAAAAATTAGAAACTTATAAGTACATGAAACCACACCTTATATGGTATGCAAATATTTTCTCCCATTAAGTAAGGTGTCTTTCCATTTTAGTTATGATCTCTTTCACTGTACAGAAGCTTTTGAGTTTGATGTATTTCCATTTGCTTTCCTTGCTTTTGGGAATGAATTGAAAGACACCACAAAAGCATATGTCATGAAATATTGGGACTGCATTTATTTCTATGTATTTTATGGTTTCAGGTCTTATATCTAAGTATTTTATCTATTTTGAATTGACTTTCGTGTTTGATGTGATAATGGTCTTACTTTTTCTTTTTCATGAAGTTCTCCAATGTTCCTAACACCACTTACCGAAAAGGCTTTTCTTGTTTAAGTGTTCTTGGCAATTTTGTCATAGATTAACTATTCACATAGATTCGGGCTTATTTTTGGGTTCCACATTCTAGTCCTTTGGTCTTTGTGTCTGTTTTTGTTACAGTACCATGCTGTTTTAATTATTATTTGTTTATAATATAAAATGAGGTCTTGAAGTGTGATACTCCATTCTCTTTGTCAGGGTTGATTTTGATATTTGGAGAATTTTGTGATTCCATATGAATTTTAATAGTGTTTATTCCATTTATTTGATAAGTGCCATTAATATTTTTATTGGTATTTTGAATCTGTATATTGCTCTGGGTAGGATGGTCATTTTGACAGTGCTGAATCTTCCAGTCCATGTCTTGGAGTATTTTTTCATTTTTTTGTGTCTTCTATTTCTTCAGCAATGTCTTACAGTGTTTTTCTTTTATATAGATCTTTTATTTCTTTTCTTAAGTTTAAATCTAGGTATTTAACTTTTTTTAGGTGTACTATAAATGGGAACACTTTCTTAATTTTTTCCTCCCCATCTCATTGTTTGTGTATAGGAAGGCAATTTATTCTTGTGTGTTGATTTTATACCTTGCTACTTTGCTAAACTGATTTTTGATTAATTTTCCTTGGAATATTGAGGGTTCTCTATGTATATTATCATGCCATTTTCAAATAAAAATAGCTTTACTTCTTTACCAATTTGGATTCCTTTTATATCATTTTCTTGTCTAGTTGCGTTAGCTAGGACTCCAATACTATTTTTAATATTGGTAGTGATAGTGGACATTCTTTTTTTATACCAGATCTTAGTAGAAAAGCTTTCAGTTTTTCACCATTGAAAATGGTCTTATTGTGTGTTTGCAACCAAAGGAATAGGTTTTCATTATGTTAAAGTATGTCCTGTTTATCCAGTTTTTTTTGAGAGTTTTCATCATAAATAGTTATTGGATTGGAAGGGGACAGGAAGGTTGCATGTGGAGAGAGAGAGAGCGCACTCAGGAGAGAGACAGAGGAGAGACACAGGAGGGGGAGAGAGAGAGAGAGATGGAGAGAGGGAGAGAGGGAGAATATGAAGGGTATATGCTTGGGTATTGTCGCTATGGTTTTACAGGATCATTGTTTTCTTTTGGGAATGGGAGATGCCAGGCAGGACCATTCAGGAAGTCACTTATCTAGGTCACTCAGGATTTTCTGAAAAGGGAAACTAATGGGTAGAGTGCCCTAGTTATTTGTCTGGTCATTTTATTGATTGTTGGCAACATACATATTCAAAATGGTTGACTTTTGAAACGGGTATCTCATGAGTCAAAAGCTTAATGTCATGCAGTTATACTATAGTACTCCCATTTTTTGCAACTTCATTCTGCCTGAGCAACAAAATGTCTTAATCATTGGTCTATAACTACCCCTTTCTCACTGAGTCTAACCCTTCACAGAGAAACCTTCCCACTCAATTGGAAGAAAATAATCAGTCATAGAAAATTCATTGTTATAATGAACTAAAATTATTCTATTTCAAAGGATAACAATTTATTTCATTATTATTATTATTATTTTGGTCAAGAAAGAATTTTTTATTCTCAAGTCATTTAGACTAAGAAATTGTTTGGTATTATCCCATTAAGTTGATATGATGTTTCTTAGGATGCAGCTATCATTTAATATACATTTGATAGATACCATGTCTTCTTTCATCTCTTCTGATAACATTTTATTTTTTTCAAGATTTATTTATTTATGCATACAAGAACTGGGGTACAAGTCAGAGGTGTGGGGAGAAGGGTGGGATGATTCACCAGAGACAGAGTGGGGAACAGAATAGGCAGATTGAATGAAATACACTGCTGAGGGGATCAGTGGGTAACACAGGAGAGGTCTGCTATGCCATGTGAATCACCTCCCTGGTCAGAGGCAGGGATTGAATTTATGCTAAAGTGGCTACGTTTTGCTTCATAGTGCATTGCTTAACCCATTGTGCCTCCAGGGAGGTCCTACTTCTGATAACACTTTAAATCAAGCTAAGTCTTTCAACCAGAATGATTATACAAACATATAGAACAAAATTATTAACTCATTTTAGAGATGATTAATTATACTTCAAAATAATATACTCTCTTGTACTTTAGTTGTATGAGAAAAATGTCCAGACAACAGCCTTATTTTACAGTTACTTTTGCATTTAAGTGGCTCCAGGAGATTGGGTCTTGCCAATAGAATGGGACAGAAATTAAATTTGCCATTTTTTTGGGATTGTTTCATTTTGGCATAGGTTTTGGATAAGCACAGCCAGGTGTGCCAACATCTTGGAAGCCAGGTACTAAGGATGACAGGGTTAGGAGATAGAATGAGTATAAGTTCTTGGACCAACAGTTGGAAGAGAAAAAAATGATCAAGATAAAAATTTTATCCAAGGGAAAAGAAGTAAACTTTTATTATTATTGAACATTATAAATATCTAACTCATTTTCTGTCTGTTTCTTAGCACCTAAATTCAGAAAGTGCTTCAGTTGTAATATCCCGTTATTTAGTCATTCATCAAACATTTACAGAGAACTTACTAAACACATGTATGTGCGTTCACACACACATTTAAATATATAATATTTACAAAGAACTGAACTGTGCCAGGCACTATAATTACTTGGAAAAGAGGAACTTCTTGTAGGCTTAAATGACAGTGAGCTGACTTACTCTTCAAAATCTTTCTCATGGTAATTTTCTCTTTTTCTGTCTTTTCATTCTTTTTTTTTTTTTTTTCTGTCAACAGCAAGTTGTCCAGTTGCCGTATTATTCTCTATAATCAATCATTTCGCTCAAATCATCACTTATATGAATGACTTCTAAGTCCATTTCTCTGGTCATGGCCTCTTAACTATTCTAATTTTTCACTCCAGTTATATACAGGACATTCTCACTTGAATTTTCTGCATTGTCTTAAGCACAACTCAGAGGTAATAGAGTGTTATCATTAAAGCATTATAAAAAGAAGTTCAAATTATGATCAAAGTTAAATTTTCTATAGAAAGACAATTACTAATTGAATAACCACCAAACTAATTGTCTTGTCACTGGCTTATGTTGATTTGATTAATAATGGGTTCCCCCAAAAGTAAGGAAAAATGCATGACAACTAAATTTTAGTGACAATGAATTTGCTGTGCCTGTTGCATGTCAATTAGTTTACAGTGTACTCCTTCTCACTCAAAGAGTTGTAGTTCAACTATTTGAATACTTTTAGTCTTCATCATTTATTCTGATATAAAAGCATCCTGTATTTTCACCAAAGAAATCCTTAAATATGTATTTGTTAACCTCAACTCTTTCTAAATTCTTCATTGAACAAGGTCATAAAAATTAGGGTCTGAGCTTGAAAGTAAGCATTTCTTAACTTCTTGGAATAACTACCAACACCTTGCTTATCGGGAGTTCTATTTATGTAGTTTCCAAATTGCTTTAATTGAATTAGAAAAAATTGTAAAGCATTCCATATTTACAAATAAAAAAGATAAAAAAGGAAGAATTACTTTTCAATTGAAGTGGAAATATATATCTCTTTCCCTGAGAAATGTGAGTGTGCCATATCTTACGCCTTGGATTTGGAGAGTAACTTGTTTTTCAGTCCTCATTTCAGTCATCAGTCACAGTGTAGGAGGAATGTTAGGGTAATAACAGCCTTATAGTAAGTGACATTTAATTCTTTGTTCCTGATATGAGGGGAAAAGGTTGAAAGAAAGATTGCTTGTATTAGTCCTACAAATCATCTCTTACAAACTTTTTCTTATAATTTCTAAATGTTAAATGTCTCCAGACCAGTTGTCTCCCTTGGCTGGACCTGTAGTTCTCAACTGGGGCAGTTTTTTTCCCCAAGGGACTTTTGGCAATGTCTGGAAAGAAGTTTGGTTGTCTCTGCTGTAACAGAGGTGCTACTCCCATCTACTGTCCTCAGGGAGGGGATGCTACTGATGCTGCAAGACACAGGGAAGTCCCCAGGATGGAAAATAATCCTGACAACAGTGCTAAGGTGGAAAGTCCCTGCCCTGGCATACTGAGGATAATGTTCTGTACATTGTAAGAGCCAGAAAACGACTGTACCCCATCTTCTGAGATCAAGGGTTCAGGAAAATTAAATTCTCATTTTAGATTTTTCACTTAGCTGTAACTTTGGACAAATCTTTGCTTAACTCCTTCTATCAACTATGATGAAAATATCTAATATACAGGCTTTATAAGGTGGAGCTGACAATGAAATGAGATAATATTTATGAATATATTTGATTTCTGTCATGTTGAAAGCTTTCCAGACCAAAAGCACTCTGGCTGACTGTAGCTGAATTATTCTCTGATTTATCCTTCCACTTAATGTTAACTCAAACTTCTCATTTTAGGAATATGTAACATATTTAAGCATAAGACAGGTAATATAGATGAAGTAATTTGGTTGAAGTGATGTCTTTGGTATTTATCTTTTCTTGAAATCGATTACTTACCAATTTTTTGGTCCATATTGACATAGTGTATATCCTTGAAAAAAAAGATTTAAAATTGCACTATTTTGTTAATTAGTAACATTATCTAAAATAGATCATTTATGATAAGACTGAATGAAATTTCTATAATTTTGAGCTTAAATAAGTGAAATAAACAAATTGACCTTGGGCATTCAAAATCAGTAAGTTGTTTGACACAAACACATTAAATGGGGTGAAGCATTATAGAAATTCTATGTACATATGGAAATGACTCCATAGTTATACCTCTACCAAAGCAGTGCTGAATAAAGTGTAACTAGGACCCAGTTTAACTTATCAGTGGTTGTTCATTTACTGAAACCACATGGTGGCTTATTAGAATGAATCTTTAGTCAGCAATCCAGTTTTAAACCTATTTTAAGAGTTCAGAGGGATAAACCAGAAAGTGGTATTAGTACAGTGCATCAAAACATAATCGTATTGTGGAATGAGAAGAACATAATGGATGAAAGGTTTTTAGTTTTCTCTTTTTGAAACGTTGTTTGAAAAGGTCATGCCTGTCTAGACCATGTTAGTGTGTCATGTAACTGTGTTATAGATGAATCATGTCAGTTTTGGAGAAAGAGGTAGTGAAAGTGAAAAAAAAAATCTGTCTTATTTGATGATTCTATGATCACAGAAATGACATAGAGAACATTTTCTGAGTTTCTATGGAAATCTAGAAATTCATCTTAGAAATGAATCTTAAGCATGAACCATTATTCTTTTTTCTTTGGGTACAGATGTGGTTATGTTTAAATCTATTATTATTTTTAAGGTTTCTGTATGCTGTGATTTGATCTTCCTTAGCTAAGCTGCCTAAATTGTGCCTTGTTCTCACATTTACTTAGTCCTTTGGCATAGAAAAAAAGGAACATGTGATGCCTTTTATGCTACTCTTGCCTTTGACAGGGAAAGGAGAGCCAAGATTGTGTGGTGTATCTGGGGTAAAGATGGGTATGGAATGATTAGAACTGAATGGGGTAAATGTCCTGTGATTTCTCCATCTGCAAACATGTATGCATCTATTTCATTTTCTGTAACTTCTTTTAATAAGAGAAACATATTTTTGATACTTCTTAAAAAAACCTGCAGGTTGGGCAGGGAGGAAATGGTGTAAATTTATAAATTGTGACCTGAGCTCTTCTCCTTTCATCAGTACATGCAGTTCCTACATCATGTGTCAAAATGAAGAGCTCTTTGGTAGGTTCACAGTCAATCAAGCAATTGCTGGACTTGCAGTATGGTGATGGTGTAGTTGCTGAAATAGTGTAACAAAGATTCCCAAACATGGGCCAGAATTTAAATTACTACTTAATCCAGATTGACAGATAGTATTACTGTTGAAACACAAGAGTTTTGGCTCACCACAGCAGTTTACAGGACAGTATGGAACTTTGCTGCCTTGTTTTGAACAATGCCCAGCCCAGTGAGTGTTAAACAATACCAATACTTTCAAGTGCTTCTTATTTTTCACCCAAGGACATTTATAATTCTCTGCTTTGTGTATTTTCTAATTCCTCATGCTCAGTGATCAGAGTGAAAACTAATTACTCTGGGAGACTGAATATTGCCTGACAAATCATTCTTATTCTGTTAAATAATGCTTTCATTGGTACAACTAGAAGGTTCTTGGACTTTATTCTGTGTCCTGGTCCTTCTTCTGTCCTAAGACCTTTCTAGAAATGTCAGAACTGAACAAGAGTAATTGCCTTTTAATTTAAGTCTAGAATTTAGATGTGATTTATTTTAAAACCTTGCTAAGTGTGGCATTATGTGTACTTGAAACCCCCAATTCTCTATTGCTGTAGATCAGCCAAAGATGTCATTATGATTTCTGAGCTGCAGATTCCTGGGAGCATGGGTCTCATTTGTCTGAAAAGAGAGATGTAAGCTCATTTGAAGTTTCAGCTGACTTATAGTTCTTTTTGACCTTTACTACTAATAGCTGGCAGAGAGTTAAACTAGACATGTCAATCATTATCTTGATTTTATAAACTATTGACTGCTACTTGAAGCATTGCAATGCTTATTTTATTGATCTATTGTATCATAGGGGAGAATTTATAGTGTCAAAACAAGGAAAACCATGACTAGCTAGGATTATGCAGATCTACTGGTAATAAAGTCATTGCAATTAATAACTATCAATTAAATATAAATGAGCAGTAATCACACCAAGGAGACAATCAAGCACACTTTAATCCCTAGATCTCTTTTGGCATTATCATATTTAATACCCTGCAAAGAGCTGAATTAGCTAGTTTTCCTGGCTTGAATTAAGCTGAACATTTCTTAACAGTTTTGTTCAAATTTTATAGCTTGTAAAAAAGGCTCTACAAGTCAGCACTTACTCATGCTGTCACCCAAGGCCTAGCCTTTTTCGCTTTGCTCCATGTCAGGCCTTGAGTATTTCTATCTCTTGACACAGTGCCATTCTAGCCAATATAACCCTGTCATAATTATTGGTGATTTCCACTCTGATCTCAGAATTTTGTATAGTTCTAGCATACATTGATTTTGCCTTATATTCTGTCTGAGACACTCATTCTAATGTTTATACTCTAGACAAGCAGTTCTCAAAGTATGACCCAATGTACCCTAAGAGTACATTTTTAAGGAAACTCTTGGGTTAAAAATTATTTTCATAATATTGCTAGATGTTACCTATCTTTTTGTACTCTCATTACTACATGGGTATATGATGTTTTCCAGGGGTTGTGTGACATGTAATATCAAAATAGATTGACTATCCAAGCAGATCTGAGAATCCAGCTGTCTTCTATTTAGCAAGTCATTAAAGAGATAGGTTAAATGTAAAACAATGCCACTCTTCTCACTATTTTTTTGAAAATACTTTTTTAAATAAAAAGTTATGCTAATATTTAAAAGGTTTACTTTTATTTTAATTGAATCAATTAAACATTTAATATTTTTCTGTTTAATTTCTAATAGAATAAGTATATATAGGCATAATGTATGTAAAATATTTTTGACATCAGTAATTTCTAAGTGTGTAAATGGGTCCAGAAATAAAAAAGTTGACAATTACTGCCATTAATCACATTTCTCAAATTGTCTGAAAATATGAAATACTCTGTTGTTTTGCGATGACTGGTTCATCATAGACTGAGCTATTGAAAAATGCAATAAAAAGAAAAATAACAAGAAAAATGAAATAAAAATAAATTAGTAAAAATGTAGGTGTAAAAAATTTAAGCTCATTTTTCAAATGCTTGGGTATCACAGTATTGTAAATTACTGTTAAATTTTCCACCTGTTTATTTCCAATTTCTACATTTCTCATTGTGGACCCATATGATGTTCACAGACTGGTTCTGGCCCCACCCTGAGTGGTACTACTTTGAACCTTCTCTTTGAAGAACCATTCTTGCATAGAAGCAACTTCACAGCACTGACCACACACCACTATCTTTTAAGTTCTTCATTCCCTCCAAAACCCTTTGCATCTGAGGGGAGAAATCAAACCATAAAAATGTGAACAACAATGTCAAAAAATTAATAACAGAAAAAAAATCCCACAAGCCCTTTGATTACCATCAAGACCGTCAATCTAATTTCCTGGCACCTTTTCAGTTGCCAGTCAATGATAATAATTACTTTTTTGTAGCACTCTTAAATCCCTTGAGAGATTTCTTTCTTTTATGTACTTTTAGTACTCACAATCCTGCTTAAATTTTCAGCTCTGCACTCATGGCAGGTTTGCATCTATGCAAATGAATGTGTCTGGGAAAATAAAAACCCTCAGTCACCCAATAGTTCTTATTCTATATTCACATAGGCTCTCAATTCTGTCTACATCAGTCAATTTTATCTACTTCTGCTGTGATACAAAATAGCTTCTGAGTCTCTGTAGGGGATTTTTTTTTTCTCATTTGTTTTGAATGTCAGCATTTATTCTTTACTCTGGGAAGTAGACTAATGAAACATGTCTTTCTAGTGTTCTGTGATACTTAGGCAAAGGGAAAGAAGGAATGATAGGACCACACATTTCTTAGAACTTCTCTTCTGAAGTGGTGCATGCCATGTCTACCTGTATCACGTTGATTAAAGAATGTTATTTGACAATGAAGTGGAAAGTGTAATCCTCAAACAGGATAAGCATGGTAAGAAGGTCTTGGGCAATGGATGTTTGTACATATTCAATGCTGTAATTTCCAGGGGTTATGTGGCATGTAATATCAAAAGAGATTGAATATCAATCCCTGCATACAGCAGGGAGGGGATAAAAACAGGGGAGGGAATAATACAATGGATTTTGGTGATGTTCTTGGGCACTGTGGTGATGAAGAATTATGGGAACTATACCTAAAGGGAGAAGCCAAATATTGTACAAAAATGAACAATGTTGTAAGAAAATTAAAAAATTAAGTTAATAACAATAAATAACTATACAAGAAAACCCCAAGCAAATTAATAAATAAATTAATTAAAATCTTTAATCACAGCTTAGAGAGTAAACTCCTTTCTCACAGATGGAATTTTGTTTCATTTCACTTTATTTGATTATATCTGGCTTCTGATGGCTTCTACAGGCACTGACACATTTGGATTTCTGGTGTTAGCTTGGGGGGAGAATGGGTCGAATTATTGTTATCAATATGCTGGGGGGGGTGTCCCATTCATTTTATAGAACAATGTGTGATGCACTGTTCCTCCTCTCTGTGTTCCTACTTTGGAGACTTGGCAGTGTGTTCAATGTCAATGCTCTTTATAAGATCAGTATCAGTCTTGTGGTGTGGGGAAGAGGCAAGAGGAGTGTGATCTAGAGTGCTTTCTCTGTTGTCATCCTTATTGTGATCCTAGACTGAGTGGAATATCTTAACTCCTTCATATGGGCTTTACTGGGATCAAGGGATGAGACTCTACACCATTTCCACTATCTCCTCTCCAAGCATATTACTGCATTGGCATCCTGCCATCTGTGTTGTTGGTCAAGCATGGATCTCCTCCATGTCCCCTTTGGTGCATTTTGTGTTGGTCTGAGGTACAAATGGCCCTTCAGTTGATATATCTAATATAAAACCCAAGCTGATCTCTCTCACTCTCCCAATATGATGATAACAAAACTCATTGATCTCATTCATCAATTTTTATTTTATTAATTTTTTGAGGTTTATTTATTTATGCATACAAGAACTGGGGTACAGGCCAGAAATGTGGGGGGTAAGAGGATTCACCAGAGTAGAGGGAGGAACAGAACAGGCAGACTGATTGAAGTGCACTGCTGAGGGGAGCAGTGGGTGAAGCAGGAGAGGTCTGCTACACCATGTGGCTTACCACCCTGGCAGGGGATTGAACTCATGCTACAGCGGCTGCAGATGCTTCATAGTGCAGTGCTTAATTACCTGAGCCACCAGGGAGGCTCTGATCAATTTTTAAATGTTGTTCTTGTGATGGGAGCAAGTAACCCCTTCTATCTTGTTGGGTTATGTGTAACCATCTTTTTGATGTCATGTGACACTTTTCACCCTAAATTACTTATATATCTCAATTTCTTACTATATATCTTATTTATTTTCTATCTCCCTACTAGTACATAAGTAGGATGGAAAGAGATACTTTTGTTTTTTGCTCCATCTGTAGTGTCTAGAACATGTTAAATATTTGAGTAACTGATTTAATCTGGCACAATTCTTTTTACTCAACCCAACAAATATTGTTTGAGGATTTTTAAAGGCATGTGTTCCATGAAAGCTAAAATAAGACATGTCTTAAAATTTCTCAAGGAATTTATAGGCCAGTAAGGAAATATTTTTGTATGTAAAAATTTTATCTACATTAAAAATGTAAGCGTATAATTAGTTATACTTACTAAATCTGAACTTGTCACGCCAAATACTAATCATTCAAATGTTTTTATTAAGATACCAGCTAGTAAATTCCATATTGTATATTAATTTTAAACTTTATTTCAAATTACATGGATTATCCTGTAATTTTTTTGTATTTGCAAATGAGTCCTAAACTTACTTGTAGACACCCGCGCCTCCGCACAGGTGCACCTCAACCTGCCAAAACGCTGCTGCTCCTGGCCCTGTGTCACCCTCAATCCCGCATCCTGTATCTGGAGCGGGAAGGACCACATGAGTATGCAATTCTGTGAGGTGCCAGACTCACGAAAGTGACAGCAGGAGGTAATGCTACGTGGATGCCATCTGGCACCAGTTCTCCAGTCTTTCAAATACGTGTCATGGCAGTGCCCTCTTAGGAGTCTTAGGAGACTTAGGTGGTGAACATTAAGCACTTAGCACAGACCCGGGCAAAAAGGTAAGTGCCCGTGAAAGCTGCCTCTGCTATTTCTGTGATGACTGCTGTCATGGCCACTGCCATTATTATCATAATTAAAGAGGCTTCCAAGATGGACTGCCTTTCAGTCCCAGAACAGACCAGAATGAGGACCTTTCCCCCCTAACAAAATTAATATATAAAACTCCTAGAACTGAATCTGGAGAGAGCCGTGCAGATACAGGCATCCGAGGAAGTGCTCCAGGCTTGGCATTCAAGGGAACCTCATAAAGCCAGTCCATACAGAGGGGGCCTCGTGGTACCTCAAGTCTTCAGGTGAAAGAAGTCCTAAGGAGCCCCATTACCCAACCAGCTACAACAAAGGATCCGAACAAACTCCCAAACCTGCCTCTGCAATGCACTCAACACCACACCTTGCCCCCACCTTGTTGTAGTGAGAATTTTTGGAGCGTTTTTTCTTTTTTTTCTTTTTTTTTACCTCTCCCTCCTCTCTTCCTTTTTCTATTTTCTCTCTGTCATTTGCCTATGTTGGTCTTGTTTTTGCCTGTCTTTTGGTGTTTGTGTGTTTTTGTCTGTTTGTTGACCACCAGTTCCTGATACTCCAAAAGGAACACCCAAAGAGATGCCCACCAATACAAGCAACACAGTGTCCCAACAAATACAACAAATTAGAAAACAGACAACAGGGAGAAGAAAAACTATAACTAACCAAGAAAGCCCACAGGGGGAATCTATACCACAAAAAGAAAACCAAATAAAAGAACCGAACAATGACACGGAAAGAATGTTCAGTCTATCTGAAAGAGAATGTAGAACAATCATGATGGAAAAAATTATTTGTTAAAAACAATTTATGATCTGAAGAAGGAAAATGAGGCTTTAAAGAAAACAATGGAAGTCATACAGGAAGATAGGAAAAGCAGGGGAAACAGAATGGACAAAATGGAAAAGTGAATTAGTTCTCTGAAGAAGGAAAATGAGGCATTAAACCAATGGAAAACATGCAGGAAAACAGGAGAAGCAGGGGAAACAGAAGGGTTGAAATGGAAGAGCGAATTAATTCTCTTGAAGACACAGAAACAAAAAGAACTAACAAAGAAAAGGACAGAGAAATCCAAAGGAAAAAAAGTGAGGACATGCTTTGAGAACTCTCAGACACCATCAAGAAAGGTAATATAAGAGTTATAGGAGTACCAGAATGATAAAAGAAATGATAATATATTTGAGATAACAGAGGAGATTTTCCCAAGCTTAAAAGATGAAATGAAGCTAGAAATACAAGAAGCAAGACATACCTCAAATTTCTATGATAGAAATAGAAATACAGCTAGACACATAGTAGTAAAGCTACCAAGAATGCAAGACAAGGAATAAATAATGAAGCTGCCAAGGGCAAAGAAACAGATAACACACAAAGGAAAACCTATCAGGCTAACATCAGACTTCTCTGAAGACGCACTATGGGCAAGGAGAAAATGGAAGGATATATTAAAAAAACTTCAAGACAAAAAATGCCAACCACGAATCCTTTATCCTGCAAAGCTATCCTTCATATGTGAAGAAAAAATATGGACATTCCCAGACAATCAGAAACTCCAGAAATTTAGCACGACCAAATCTCCTCTCCAAAAAATTCTACAAGTACTGAAGCCAAAACCATTAGGAGAATGAAAAAGAGGAACAGTATAAAGCAAGAAAAAATAAAACTAAAAAAAGACAAAATGGCAAACACAGGTGCCAGCCTAACAATTTTAACTCTATGTGTAAATGGACTAAACTCATCAATAAAAAGACACAGAGTAGCAGGCTGGTTTAAAAAACACAATCCAACCTTCTGCTAGCTTCAGAAAACACATTTAAACACAAAAGATAAGTGTAGACTGAAAGTAAAAGGTTGGAAAACAGTCCTATAAACTAATAGACCAAAAAAGAAAGCAGGAACAGCCATACTTATATAAGACAAGATAGACTTCAAAATAAAAAAGGAAAAAAGACAAAGATGGACACTATATAATGTTCAAGGGCACAATATATTAAGAAGACTTAACACTCATCAATATATATGCTCCAAATGAAGGAGCACCAAACTATATCAGACAATTACTATCAGCTCTGAAAGAAAGCATTAAAGAAAACACTTAAATAGTAGGAGACTTCAACACCCCACTCTAACCAATGGACAGATCAACAAGACAAAAAATAAACAAAGAGACCAGAGCCCTCAATTAAGACCTAGAAATCATGAGCTTAATGGACATCTATAGGACTCTACATCCAAAAAGTCAGAACACTTTCTTCTCAAGTGCACACATATAATACTCCAGAATTGATCACATACTGGGCCACAAAATCTACATCAACAGATACAGTAAGGTCAAAATCATTCCAACTATATTCACTGATCACAAAGGTATCAAATTAGAAAAAAAATCATGAAAAGAAAACAAGAAACCCAGCCACATCATGGATATTGAAGTCTACACTACTGGAAAAACAATGGAATATAGAGGAGACTACAAAGGAAATTAAAAAATACTTTGATGCTTTGAACTGAATGACAATGAGGAAACCTTATTCCAAAATGTGTGGGATACAGCAAAAGCAGTACTAAGAGGAAAGTTTATAGCAATCCAGGCCCATATCAACAAACAAGAAAAAACTCAAAGAAACAGTCTAATCTCACATTTAGTGACCTAGAAAAAGAGCAACAAAAGGATCCAAAAACCAGAAGGAAAGAAATTATAAAAATTAAAGCAGAAATAAATGAAATAGAAATAAAAAAAAACTATCCAAGAGATCAATGAAACCAAAAGTTGGTTCTTTGAAAAAATAAAATAGATAAACCTTTAAGCAAGTCTAACAAAGGAAAAATGGTAGAAAACACAAACAGATCACAAATGAAAGAGGAGAAATTATAACAGACACAAAAGAGATAAAAAGAATAATCAGACAATACTATGAAGAGCTATATGCTAACCAGCTTAATAGTTTAGAAGAAATGGACAAGTTCTTAGAATGATATAACCATTTGAAGATAAACAAGGAAGAAACAGAACACTTAAACAGACCAATCACAAGTAGTGAAATTGAAGCAGCAATCAAAACACTCCCTAAAAACAAAAGCCCAGGACCAGATGGCTTCACAAGTGAATTCTACCAAACATTCAGAAATGATCTAGTACCTATCTTATACAAACTCTTTCAAAAAATTGAGAAAGAAGGAATACTATCAAATACGTTCTATGAAGCCAACATTACACTAATACCAAAACCAAACAAACACAGCACAAAAAAAGAGAACTACAGACCAATCTCCCTAATGAACACAGATGCAAAAATCCTCAACAAAATTCTAGTCAACAGAATCCAACAATGCGTTAAAAGGATAATTCACCATGATCAAGTGCGATTTATCCCAGAAGCCCAAGGATGGTTCAACATATGAAAATCAATCAACATAATCCAACATATCAACAAAAATAAGAACAAAAACCATATGATCATATCAATTGATGCAGAAAAGGCATTTGACAAAGTCCACGGATTCTCGAAATCCTTGGAATAGAAGGATCATACCTCAACATGGTAAAAGCTATATATGACAAACCCACAGCTAATATCATCCTCAACAGTGAAAAACTGAAAGCATTCCCTTTAAGATCAGGAACAAGACAAGGATGCCCACTCTCTCCACTGTTATTCAATATAATACTGGAAGTCCTAGCCAGAGCAATAAGATAGAAAAAGGACATACAAGGAACCCAAATAGGGAAAGAGGAAGTAAATCTATCATTATTTGCAGATGATATAATAATATACTTGGAGAAGCCTAAAAGTGCTACAGGAAATCTAATTAAAACAATCAATCAGTTTAGTAAAGTAGCAGGATACAAAATCAATGCACAAAAGTCAGTAGCCTTCAACACAAACAACCTACACAAACAACCAATCTGAAGAAGAAGAAATCAAGAAAAAAAAATTTTTTTTTATAGTTCAGTCCGAAAGAATCAAATACCTGGGAATCAACCTAACAATAGAAACAAAAGACCTATATAGAGAAAATTATAAAACACTGTTAAAAGAAATAGAAGAGGACACAAAGAAATGGAAAGATATCCCCTACTCATGGATAGGAAGAATCAACATTATCAAAATGGCCATCTTACCAAAAGCAATTTACAGATTCAATGCTATTCCAATAAAAATCTCAATGAAATTCTTTAATTAACTAGACCAAATATTGATGAAATTCCTATGGAGACACAACAAAACCCAATTAGAGACAAGATCTACTGACAAGTAATAAGGAGAATGAAGGTATCATGCTCCTAGACTTCAAACTCTACTATAAAGCAGTAGTAATTAAAACCGCATGGTACTGGAACAAAGACCAATGGAACCATATAGAAAGCACAGAAGTAAAACCACACAACTATGGACAACTGATCTTTGACAAAGGAGGAAAGAATATGCAATGGAACAAAGCTTATTCAATAAATTGTGCTGGCAAAACTGGTCCACCATATGCAAAAAAAAAAAAAAAGAAACTGAACCACTATCTCACACCATGTATAAAAATCAACTCAAAATGCATAAAAGACCTAAATGTAAGACCTGAAACTATAAAATATATAGAAGAAAACATAGGTAAAACACTACAAGACATACATCTCAGTAATGCCTGTGAAGATGCATACCCCAAAGCAATAAAAATGAGAGAGAAGATAAGCAGATGGGATAAAAAGCTTCTGTACAGCAAAGGAAACATTAAATAAAACAAAGAGACACTTCACTGACTGGGGAAAAATCTTTGCATTCCACGCAACAGACAAGGGTCTGACCACAAAGATATACAAAGAACTCATAAGACTCAAGGAAAATAAAGTAAAAAACCCAATAAAAAAATGGACAGAAGAACTTAAAAGACACTTCTCCAAAGAGGATATACACATGGCCAACAGGCACATGAGAAAATGCTCAACATCCCTCATAATTAAGGAAATGCAAATTAAAACCACAATGTGGTATCACCTACCACTGGTAAGAATGGCACATAAAAAAAAAAAAACCCAACAACAACAAATTCTGGTGATGATGTGGAGAAAAAGGAACTCTACTACACTGCTGGTGGGAATGTAAGTTAATCCAACTACTATGGAAGGCTGTATGGAGGTTCCTCAGTCTACTAGAAATGAAACTACCATATGATCCAGCAATCCCACTCCTAGGGATATACCCAAAAGACACAAAAACACTTATCCAAAAGAGCACCTGTACCCCCTATGTTTATTGCAGCACTATTTGTAATTGGTAAGACCTGGAAACAACCCAAATGCCCAAAAGTAGACGACTGGATCAAGAAGATGTGGTACATATACACAATGGAATATTATTCAGCAATCAGAAATGATAAACTAGGGCCATTTCTAGAAACATGGATGGAACTAGAAGGAATTATACTCAGTGAAATAAGTCAGAAGGCAAGAAAAAAATGTTGGATGGCTTCACTTTTAGGAGGAATGTGAAAGAACAACAACTACAACAAAAAATAAGAAGAAAACAAACAAACAAAAACAAAAGGGAAAGCTCAAGGAAATGGGCAATTACAACCCAAAACAAACAAACTCAACAATATCCAAAGGTTAAATATAGACCAAAAGAAACATGGGCGGGGGAGGGACGGGAGGGCAAGACAGGGAGGAGGACATAAAGAGCACAAGGGACTGAGGTGATAGTGTACCAGTGAAAAGGTAGTGGGAACTCCCTGGGGACTACAAATGATATTAAATACAATGAAATAAATCTAATAAAAAACAAACAAAAAAACTAACTTGTAACCATTTGTTTTGACGATTCATAAATAAATTAGAAAATTCTGATTGCAAGTTTTTAAAAATAAACTGAATGATAAAATAGTTGTGAATTATAGAAATATTGCTGAATATACCTTGAATTCCCATGTATCTCTCTGTTATTTCAGTTTTTAACATCTCACACTAATAATTACATTTGTCACAACTAACAAACAATAGTAATAAATTGCTACTACTGAGAGTTCATATTTCTTGTGGATTTCCTTTTTCTTTTTCACTTTCTTTTATTTATTTATTTTAAAAAAAATCTTTATTTTTTTTTTTAAGATTGATTTATTTATACATACAAGAGCTGGGGTACAGGCCAGAGTCCAAGGCGGTGAGAGGATTCACCAGGGACAGAGTTGGGAGCAGACAGGCAGACTGACTGAAATACACTGCTAAGGGCAGCAGCGGGCGAGGCAGGAGAGGTCTGCTGTGCCATGTGGGTCCCCTCCCTGGCCGGCGGTAGGGATTGAACTGGAACTTGTGCTGCAGTGGCTGCGGTTTGCTTCATAGTGCGTTGCTTAACCCACTGCCACTGGGGAGGCCCACTTTCACTTTGTTTTAAACCAAAATGCCCTTTTCTGTTCTAGGCTAGGACAGTATTCCCCAAATCCACCAGATTGGGTGAGTTAACGTCCCTTGTTTCCTCAGACTTGCCCTATTTCTGATAACCCTAACATATTCAAATATTGGTCAGGTATTTTATAGAATGTTCTCAAGTTTTTAAGATATGTTTTTATGCAAATCATATTTATATTAGTGTTGCATAATTTTATTAGTATTGCTTTTTATAACAAAGGCATATAGATGCAGAAACATTCAGAGTCATTTTTGTGAAATATTGTCTATAGTAATAATTTTATCTTTCCTCATCATTTTCAAGACATAAATTTCTTTGCTGGTAATTCTTAAAATTTTGTTTTACTTAGGACAGATTATACATAGGTATCATATTTTTGAAATCATCTGCTTGGTAACATATGACTAAGTGCTGCATGTTCTATAAGGCAGGTCAACAAATGTGGGGAACATGTGTCTTATTTTAACAATCATACTATACCTTGAGTTTAACAATGCTTGTAAGACTTGGATGTATGTTAACAAATGACATCTCTGGGTTGTGTTCTTCTGAAGTTATAGTTCAGCTATTGCTTTCTTCAACCCTATGACTTCTATTTGAAGCTTTTTCATATTTCCTCTGTGTTGTATTTCTAATTTTGTTTATCCATTTCACTACTAATTTTTGTAAGCATCCATTGCTTTGAAGTCTTTTTCAAGTAATTTGATTAATTTGGTTGCATTGAGGACTTTTTCCAAGATTTTGTCTTGGTACATTGATTGAGGTGAATTCTTCTTTTCTTCATCCTGTTGATGTTCTATAATTATTGTTATAAATTACGCTAGACTGATTTCCTCACAGTCCTGCTTTAATGATCTTGCTTAGAATCGCAGGTTGCAGAGTAAAGACCTGGTCTAGAGTGTTGATCTTGGATACTCTGTTTTCTGTTGTTGTATTGGTTGAAATCTCATCATCAATAAAGATGACTGTGGATCAAGAGAAAGTGTGCAGTATTTTCCAAGGGCCCACCCAACATGAGTGAGAGCTGGAAATGTGAGGGGTATGGAGATTGTTGCTGTAGATAAGCCTCCATCTGGTCTGAAACCACCTATGCTGAAGGAGAATCTGCACTCATTGTCTGGTCAAGGCAGGTTCAGGCAGACCCTACTAAGTGATATTCTCCCCCAAATCTCAAAGTACAACTGACCCTTCAGTGGCATCCTAGTTCTGCTCTCAGCAGTTTTTGCTGGCTGTGTCTTTCCTGGGAGGCTTAGGTGCAAAATTCCAGTTGATCAGCTTAGTGCCCATCCTGCAGTGTCAGTTTTTTCTTGGGAAGCAGGGTGTACCTGGCTGTAGTGGGCTAGAAGCCCTGAGCGTCTGGTGGAGCATGGGGGAGTGCCTCTCAAGATGCTAAGCTAACCACCAGCATTATGTCAGGTATGTTATTTCAATGCTTGTCCCACAGTAACTATTCCGTCAGGGAGATGGTGCTTGCTAGGCTACCATGAGTAAGAGAGGGTGTTCAGGTGTGTAGTCAGGTGCATTTCCCAGTGCTCTGATTTCAGTTCTAACAGGATTGTTTCTCAGGCTTTCCTGGGCTTCCAAAGATCTCTCTCCCCTCATTGTAAAGACACTGATTATCAAGAGAACTGATTGTCAGTTCTGTTTCAAGCTATATGCATCAACTTAGACCCCAGTTGAGTTAATTTTAAAGATCTAATTCACAATACGAAAACATCTAGCAGTAGAAAGGTGCTACTGGGATGACTATATTGTAACAGTCTACTAGGGTGTTTATAAGGAATATGTGAGTTCACGGAGTGACCATTGTATTGGTATTATTTTTTGTTCTTCAAAAATGTTAGTCACTGGATATTACACCCTAACTTATTTAACCACTCTTTAATTGAAAATATTATGAATACCAATTTAAGCAACACAATTATAAATAATTTTTTCCATTAGATCAGATACTTATATGTGTAATTATTGAGTCAGAGTAGTATTTTCAGTCTCTTGAGTCCCTATGTTTAAAAATTTCCCTTTTGAAAAGCATGTTTGAAAGGGATCCTCCTCATTCTCATTATACCTTGGTAGTCTTTAAATATAATGAATATTTTTTCTTATTTCATAAAATTATTGTATTTGCTTCCTTTAGCTACTTGTATTGGTAGCAAGATGAGATGAAATTTATTAATTTGTGAATTCTAAACAAGTAAGTCATATGTGTTTGCTTGAAAAAGAAATCTGATTCTCATGGGAAACACACCACAATCTTTGTCTTTGGAGACAAGTCAGGCAGCATACTCAAGTCATTTTTTTCTCTATGAGATGTTGAACTTTATCAAGTATTTTTTTAAACAACTCACTTTTTTCGATTGTATCTCTGACACCCTGCAAAGTTCCTCCAAAATGTAGCAAAATTGCTAAAACAATATACAAATGTTTTGATGTGACATGCCTTCCATTCATTTAGCAAGGATGTCTGTGCTCAGTACAGCCTTAGGAAGACTGATGAAAATAGAGTATTCGGTCTTTATAATATGCTGTGCACCAGGGATGTCTCATATGAAATGAAGCTAAGGAAAGGACTGGGGAGAATTGGGTGGGCTGGTGTGTTCTGTTAGAAACAAGAGTATCTTTGAATGATCTGCTAATATAATAATACCATAGTTTAAAATAAACCATCTCATAGACAATCAACGTATCAAAACCTTTGTCTTAATACTGTCTTGTTGGGTAAAATTTGTTTTAAAAGATGCTGACATTTAAGTGTAAAAGTAGTCTATATTATTATTATTGTACTCATAGCTAAAAAAAAAAAAACCTGAAACACAGACCAAAGAAATTCCTTGTGAGGTTTAGTTACCTTATGTGTAACATGCCTAGATAAAGGAATTTAAAGGCAGTTTTATTGTATTTTTTAGATCATATGAAAAATTATTTGATATATTTCAGTATTCAAATTCTTTTAGCCCAAACTCATAACAATCATCATACATGTATTGAGTGTCCCCCCCAATTAATTCTTTAATTGATAAAATGATAAAATTGTAAAAACAGACATATCCCCAAGTCCTTACTGCTTATATTTGTAGTAGAAACTGGAAAACTTTTTTTATTTAAATGTTATTTTATTTTACTTTTTTAAAATTAATATTAATATAAAATATTTTTTTAAAATTTACATATACTTGCCATCAATTGTAATCCCCATGTATTCCCCATCACCATATCACCAGTGCACCATCACTTCAGTCCCTTGTGCTCCCATCTTCCCTCAGTCCTCCCCCTCCCCTCCCCACCAAGTGTCCCCAGTCTGTCCTTCTCTCCTCAACTTTGGTTTTTCTGTCTTTATTAGAAACTGGAAAACTTTGTAACAGATTTTATCTTAGCTTTGATTCACTTTTTAGTTACTTATTAAAATGCTGATAGAGCCAGGATCTATAGGTTTTTTTTGTGTTTTTTTTTATTAATTATATTTGACATCATTTGTAGTCCCCAGGGAGTACCCACCACCATTTCACCAGTGCACCATCACCTCAGTCCCTTGTGCACCCT
>JAGFMF010012298.1:1712688-1782844 GCA_019455555.1 Galemys pyrenaicus
TTAGCTTGATTAGATTTTCTGTAGAGCTTTTGGGATTCTCTATGTATATTATCATATCATCTGCAAACAGTGATAATTTTACTTCTTCTTTCCCTATTTCGATACCTTGTATACCTTTTTCTTGTCTTATTGCTCTGGCCAGGACTTCCAGTGTTATATAGAAGAGCAGCGGTGAAAGAGGACAGCTTTGTCTTGTTCCAGATCTTAGGGGAAAGGATTTTAGCTTTTCGCCATTGAGAATGATATTGGCCTTTATTATGTTAAGATATGGTCCTTCTATCCCGAGAATTCCAAGGGCCTTCATCATAAATGGATGCTGAACTTTGTCAAAAGTTTGTCAAAAGCTTTCTCAGCATCTATTGATATAATCAATATCAATGTTGATATAATCAATATCAATATTGATATAATCAATAATCAATTTCTTCTTTTTGTTGATGTGGTGGATTATATTTATTGACTTTCGAATATTGAACCATCCTTGTGTTCCTGGGATAAATCCTACTTGGTCACGGTGGATTATCTTGTTGATGCATTGTTGGATTCTGTTGGCTAAGATTTTATTGAGGATTTTTGCATTGGTGTTCATTAGAGAGATTGGTCTGTAGAAAAACTGACATTTTTAACTCATTTTGAGGTTCACAAGTAAATATGTTTCAAGATTAACCAATACTATTTTTGAAGGTCCCCGAAAAGCTTATTCAGATAATTATTTTTTACCTCTTTTAAGTATAGAAAAATTCTAATTCTCCTTGAATTCTCTATAAATTACTTTGATTTTTACTCTTAGTAGAATAGGTCAGATAGTACAAAAGATATTTGTATTTGAAGCTTTACTGGTGAATTTCAGTTCCCCTCCTAAACATTCAGGGTACTGTTAAATGATAGATAGCTATCACCTAATTAATGGGCTATTCCATTATTTTTGTTCTTAATAATTGCTTGTACTTGTGTCTAAGGGTGATGTTTCTTTGTAATTACTCTGCCTGCAAAGATGAACCATGAATGTTTAATGCTTTTGTTTCAGAAATGACTAGTGATTCTTGTTTGATATTGTTAAAAATGAAGTTACTCCCTTTTGTATGTGATATAATAATGCAGCCCTCACTAGTTTGTAATAAAGTCCTGAGAACAAATGAATCTATATTTATACTTGTACTGTGGCCTGAAAAATTCTTCCCTGATATAATAAAATTCTTCAGACATTTCTGTGTATCCCCAAATTAATCCTGTTTGTTGATGTTGCTACTGCTGTGAGCAGCTTTCTGTGACTGGCCCCTATTCAAAGAGACAAATAGCTTGTGCCAGTTAAGTAGGACTCAACACCATCACCATCCCAGCTTCTTCTGCCAAGGCCAGGCATCTGCAGTCACTGGCACAATCAGGGCTGAAGGCTCATATTCATGGCTCTGGTTGTTTGACAGAGCTACGACCCTAACTTCTACCATCAAGGGGTCAGCCAGAACAGTGACCCAGGTCACCAGTACACACATCCTTCCCAGATCTTCCACAATAAAGTGAGCATAGGAATGGTAACCTTACTTGAGAAGATGATCAATTATGGGGATATTTAACATGGTGGCATAGACCTTAAGATGTTAAGAATTTGGTGAACTATTACCTATTAGCAAAATTGGCCCTTTTCTCTTTGAGGTGTATAATAGCTAAACCAGAATCTACAGGAGGAGAGATTCCATTATCTGGAGCCACATTTCCTTTCAAACTCTGTGTAAACTCTCCTCATTAATTAATTAACTAATATGATTAATTAAGGAGACTGATTTATTCAGAGATTAATTATCAAGTTCCTGCTGACCTTACTTAAAATTTTTCTTCTGTCAGTTCCTCTTTGCTTGTGTTCTCAGTGTGCTAGGTATGTTTATATATGGTCATAGCTAGAGAACCTCTCAGATCCTGTGTAGATCAACTGATTCAATTAGACATGAGGTACGGGGGGAGTGTGATGCAAAGTGTCACATGACTAAACTGTTGCAGTCATAACTACACATGACTCCACTGAAATAGCCTGTCTTTTTAGTTAATGGTCTTTCTTTGTGTGTGTATGCATACAACTCTCTGCTTCTTAGAAACTCTGGATGAACAGGTTTTATATGAAATGTTTCCTTCTGCAGATCTAATAATCATTTCTGTGAAGGAATGAGGAAATTAAGGGGGGGGTGAATATTGAGGAGGATAGTTTGTCCTTCATATCTTATAACAAAAAATCCACTGTCACTATAAGGTATATTATAAACCTCAAGTTATAAAATAAAATACTTAATTAGTTTTGGGTAAGGATTAAAGTAGGTACAACAGAATTCTCAGAATAAGTGTGATGGACTGAGAAGTTAAAGCCTGGGTAGTCACTACTTACAGTTCCTCCAGGGTTTTAGTTTATCCTGATTTTATTGGTCTCTCATTCTGGCTCCTCCAAACATCATGGTTTAATTACAATACTCATCAACTTTATGAGATCGTGTCTCAGGTGGGCTTGTATACTTTTCTCATTCTCCAAAAGTGTGGTTGGTATGATGATTTATTTTTGCCTCATTTAAAAATGTTTTCTTGAAGAATCTCAAGAAAAGATTTTGTAGAGAGGTGAAAATAATTACCCACTAGTGTACAAACTAGATTTATTTAAAAAGTAATAATAAAAATAACATATGATCCAGCTATCCCATGAAATATGGGATTTCTCAAAAAATATGAAAACACCGATTTGAAGAGATGAGTGTGCCTCCATATTTATCATAGCATTATTTATAATATCCAACACTGGAAGAAATTTAAATGCCCATATACAGATAAATGGATAAAGAAGATGCTATGTGTATGCAATGGAAAGCTTTTCAGGGATAATAAGAAATCCTTTCATTTGCAACAGCATGGATGGACCTAGAAAGGATTATGCTTAGTAAAGTAGTTCTGACAGAGAAACATAAACACTGTATGATATTGTTCATATAATGATAGAAAAAGAAAAAAACAAATGAAAAAACAAACCAAAAGTTAACTCTTGGGTTATAAGATCAAACAGTGGTTATAGCAGAGAAGGGGAAGGGAAAGTGGGTAAATTGTGCACAAGAAGTCAATTGTAGGGTGGTGGAACAAAACTAGAATTCTGCTGTGCGACTTAATGTGGTATATACTTATGTTGATTTATAAGACTGTACACCTGAAGCCTTATATAATGTTACAAACCAATGTTACTTCAATAAAATAAATAATAAACTTAAGAATGTTTTCTGTCATTTTAGTGAATGTAACAGTAACTACGTAGTTTGGTGTTAACAGCTTTATTGCTGAGGGGCAGATACCAGAATTAGCTCATGCAAAGAGGCCATAGAAGATTGGGCAATGACCTTATGGAAGCGTAAATATTCTTCAGAATCTGCTGATAATGGAGCTGAAGCTATAGCAAGGTAGGAACAAACTGGTTCAGTTTGAATCACATTATGACTTACAAGATCAATGACAAGTAAGGGGAAATCACAGAATTAGAGAACTTTGGAACTAGAGATGAGTTTTTAAATCAGTGACAGTAAAATTGTGTTTACTAAAACCTATGATTAGAAATACATTTAAAAAAAAAAACTCATAGAAAAAGAGTTAAGCTTGTGGTTACCAGTGGTGGGGGTGGGGCAATTAGAGGAAGGTTGTAAAAAGGTAGACATTTCCAGTTATAAGACAAGTAAGTACCAGGAATGTAGTGCACAGCATGATGACTATAGCAGACACTTTTGTGTGTGATACATGGGTGTTTTAAGAGAGTACATTCTAAGAGTTCTCATCACAAACATATAAAAATTAAATTTTCTTTATTTTTCATTTTCTCTTTATCTGTTGGAGATGATGGATGTTAGGTAAATTTAATGTGGTAATAATTTCTTGATATGCAGCTCATATCATTCCACTATACACCCTAAATTCATACAGTATTGTGCATCAATTTGTATCTTAATAAAATTGGGAAAAATGCACTTTGCATTATGACTTAGTATCTACATAGCTATAGCAGAAGCAGAAGTTTCATGTATATTTATTCAAAAACAATATACTTACGAAAAGAACACACTTGTTCTCTATTTTATTATTAAAATACTAAATAAATTTCATATGCCATACATAACTCACAGAAATTACAAAGCATTATTATAGGTCACCCTGAAAAACTTTTCATTTTTCAGTAGGATTTGGAAAGCCCAAGCAATTAAGTGAATTTCAGAACCATTATGACTACTCAGGTCTGGAACTCATGTCTTTGGCTTCTAGATGTGCTTTCTCCTCCATACCAGTTTATAATTAGTAGTGTAGGGTGTTTCATTTTAATGCTTCTGTTGGACAGCATATATGCTAAACTGTATAACGGATGTAATAGTAACTCTGGTACAATTTTCAATAGGAATATACATTAAAATTTTATGTTTATATTTACATATTAACACATGTTTACATAATGGCACATGTAAAATTTTGCTTGACAGTCATATTTGTATCCATGCAAAGAAACAATAGGTGTAGGCTTAATGATGTGAAGAATAAAATTAGATGCTGCTCTTGAGAAATGGAATTTCAGGGTCCTTGTTACTACTTAGAGTCAGATTTCCTTGATAGTCTACTGCACAATGAGTAATTTTCTTTCTTATATGGTTGTGAGAAAAATTAGGAGAACAACTTCTATGTCAGTAGCAAATAAAATAGTAATAAATAGTAAGGAAAGATCTTACTTATAGAAAGAGCCTTAGAGAATTCTTGGCTTCTAGTGGCGTCCTGTTAAAAGTTAGGGCCATCGGATGACCTCTCTTGCATAAATATTTCTCTGGTACCCTTCCTCCCTTCAATGAGTCTGTCATTGTAACCTTTGGAGGCAACTGTGCTGATGTGGTGTGTGTTCAGCGAAGCAGAGATGAGTCCAGCAGACAAGATGTCTGGAGATGGAGGGCTACTGCTCTCCTAGGCAAATAGCAAACCTCCCAATTTCTCCGTAGCTTTTATTGAGCAGGAGAACAAGTAACAAGCTTATGTCATTTGCTACAAAAAGCACAGCCCAGAAGTACAATGTCCTGTAATTGTGCACCAAGCCCACCTGCATGTAACTAGCCTCTATTATAATCTAACAACCTTTTGTTTTATTTATCTTATTCTGGACAGAAGGAATGTGTGTTTCAATCCTAAGAGCTGGGAAGCTCTAGTCAGCAGACTTGTTTGCAAGTCTGCAAGGATCTCAGTCATAGCACCCTTTACTGTCCTTGACTGTTGCTCACAGCTCTTGCAGCCTCTGGCTTCCCCCAACATGAGTCAACCTTCTTTTGTGTGGTATCCATTTTTAATTGCTTCTCTAGAAGATAGTTTTGCATTATAACAAACTGTTATATTCCATTTAACCCTAGTGACCACTTACAAAACCAATGACTGATAAAGGATTCTGTAGGAGTTGTCATCAGACCATTAGTATTATGTGCTTGGTGTGTTCATTAGATATGCAGAATCCTGAGTCCCATTACAAATCAACCAAACTGGACTCTTAGGAATGAACATAGGAATCCACATCTCTGATAAGCTTTGCTTTTGTGCAAAAGGATGATACTGCATTTTTCATATATCATTCTTCATATCTGGTTTCCTCATCACTTCATCTCTAGTGAATGGCACATTGTAGATACATAAGAATTAATTTTTAACTTATTTATCTCATATTTCTTTATCCTGTATTTGAGGCAATTGATTAACTAACACTACAGAAAATTATAGTGAATTAGGGTCACCAAGATGACAACAAAGAGGTTTCCTTGTGTCTCCCCAGAGGAACATCTACAAGTTAATCTGAGGGACACTATATGAAGAGAGTCCTATGGCTTTGGCAAAACTTGACATTAGCAGTTTGGATGAATAATACAGACTACACAGATGAGATATGTCATTAAGTAGGAATTGGTGGAGAGCAATAACTGAAGGCTACAGTTTGGAGTGGGGAACACAGACAGCAGAATTGCCAGCTCAACTAGAGATACTGGGGAGGGGAGAAATGATGTGACGGTATATTCCTTCAACCAAGAGAAGAAGTATAGAGGTGGAGATGCTCCACAAAGTCTGGGTCCCTGGTAAAAAGAACAGAGATAGTACCCTGGTTTTCACACCTCCTCCCTGGCTGTTCAGAACGGAAACTGACTTTGCGAAGCACACTGACAGGACACAGACTGCAGAATCTCAGTTCTGGTCCCCAGGGAGGAGAAATACCTATGGTGCCACAAGCAGGCTTCTCAGCCACATTTGTACTCGTGATGGGATTCCCCCTCCAGGATGCTCCCCAACCCACTAACTCAGAAACTAGAAAATCAGGTCTCAGTATCTACAAGAAGGTAGCAACAGCCAAAAAGAAAAAAATGAAATCAAACCACAAGCAAAAAGTAAAAGCAGTTCAACTTTCTAAGCTGCTACCACATTTGTTTTAAAAAATGGTATTTAAAGTATCAAAATGGGCAGACAAAAAATGGCACATTGAGATCTCAAGGGTATATGGCATCAAAAGGAGAGAACATCTCTGCAGCATCCAACTGTAGTACCAGCAACCAGGTGTAGGACAGGTGTGGGGGGGTGAGGGGTGCGGGCATGGGTGGGCCTGGATACTGGCAGGCCTCCCAGCCCCCACTGAAACTTTATTCTTTCTCTTTGTGCTTTTCTGGCATTCTCCGATGGTCTCTTCCTCTTGGAGATGTCACTCACCCTCTTCTAGCCACTCTCCACCTCGGCTGTTCTCTTGTATGAGCAATGCCACCCTTAGAGCCTCAGCCTCCAGCCTCAGACATGCTCACTTACGCTTGCCAACACCGTACTGCAGGTGTCTACCATGAGGCATGCCCACACGCCCAAGCACCTTCTGCATTCATGGCCATAGGTGATCGCCACAGAGGCCAGTTGAGCAAAAGCCTGACCATTTCATTACCCTACATCAACCAATCAAACATGGAAATGGAAAATTATATTTCATCAAATAGAGTTCAAATTTGCTATAGTAAAGAAAATCAAAGAAAGAAAAAAATGCAGAAAAGCAAGTCAGCGTGCTTCAAGAAAACTCAAAAAGCTAATCAAACACAGAATAAAATGAAAACATATTTACTAGTGCAAATAGTATTTGCTTAATGTATATTGGTTTAATGAATGAATATATGGATACAGGTGTGCTTGAATGAATGAAATAAATGAGTTAAAATGAACAGAAGTAGAGACACCAAGAAGACTATTTTTCTAATAAAAATGAGAGAAAGCAATTTCAAAGGTAATTTGTGTTTTTTTTTTTAATGTGGAGATCTAGATATCTTCAAATTAGTTGAAAGAATGGTAACTGTAGAGAGGGACATAGTATAGTGTACACATACTGGCTTTCTTGAAGGAGTCAGTTCCTTTAGAAGATGAGTAGGAACGGATTCCAGATAGAAAGGTTATTTTTGCAAAGGTGTATCTTACCTTTTCAGGTTAAAAATTATCAACAGGAGAAAGCAAATCTTTTGCAATTAAATCCATGTTCTAAAGAAAGCACAATGTAAAAATTTATTTCATGTGTTTTGAGCTGGGATGGTTTGAGTTAAACTGATTTGTTCTCCTGCATGTGCCACTTGCAATTAAGGACTATTCAGCACCAGCCATCGACACCTGCTATTTGTCTTGGATTTTTACCTGGCACTATTTCCAGAGGTTCTACTTCTAAATTACAGATTTCCTTTTAGAGAGAACACAGCCTGGATTGGTAAAAGGAGATGCTGTGCAGTCTAAAAGGCAAAAGTTGGCTTGTGAATTTATGTTTTGGTTTGTAAATTCTCTGCATGACAATAAAACCTCTGTGGAAAGGCTCCCAGTTTCTGCTTTAGATGAGGATGTGTTGTATTGCCAAAAACAGGCTCTTGCTTGATTGTTGAATTTTGGAAAATTTGAAAGCAATTTATGCACTTGTTTGAGACCAGCTAAATTTAATCTATTTGACAAGGATAAGTTACAACTGACTTGTTTACTAGATCAACTGTGTGAGATGAAATGCAAATGAGGAAATGATAAGTGCTGGGTTAAGCTCCCTGCTATTTTTCCAATAGAAGGCGAAACAGATTTTGCATGCACTTGGTGGGTCATTTCCAGATCAGATTAACATCAGCAGTAGAAAAGGTAATCCTTTGTTGTTGTTTTTAATTTATAAGACATTAGTAGGCTTTAACTGCAGCTCTGCAGAGGGTGCTGGGATATCAGAAAGAACTACTACTCCCTTGTCTTCCCTGTAAGGAACATTCAAAATACTTCAAAAGATGAGGTTCCCATGGCACCAAGTAAACTGAATTGGAAATGACCGTAGCTGCTATGGTAGACTTCCTATGGAAGTACCTCAAGAATGCCAGCGTCTAAGTTTACTACCTGGGTTCCAATCCTTGTTAGCACTAATTGCTGGATATCTGATCTAAAGCATAGTTAATAATGGTACCTATGTTATGGGACTTCTGTGAAGATAGAATGAGGCATGCAAAGATTAATTACATTGCCTCAGAATATGTTTGCTGCCATTATACTTCCTTTTGGTTATTAGAAGAAAATATAAAAAGCACAGCCCATGTAATGGGAAACAAACAAAAAAAGGCAATAGTAGCATCAACAGTGATTTAAAGCTTATCTAGTGCCAGCAGATTCACAACAGGGCAGGTTCACTGTGGATTCAGGCAGATGGATGAAAGAGAGTCCCGGAGTCCTTGGTGGATTTTTCAGTCTCTAAATGCTCTCAGGGAACAAAGTGCACAGCACACCAGGCAGGGCGGCTGGCAGGCAAGGAGGTAGGCACAGGCCAGGCAGGGGTTCTAAGAGGCTGACATGCAGCCGAGCCCCCAGCCCCTAAGTCTTTGCGCTCTTTCTCTGGGATCTCTTTGGAGCTTGCTCTTTCTCTGTCTCATGGTCTCACCTCTTCTGTAGTCACATTGTAGTCACATCCTTCCATTGTCACTGCTGCTTTTACTCTATCATTTAGGATCAAGTGTGCACGCTTACACACGTGTACACACCCATTCTCCAGGTGTCCACAGTCAGGCATGTGTACCCCACACCCACACTCCCAAGCACCTCCTGCATTAACACAATCAGGGTTGAAGTTGATAGCCACAGAGGCTAGTGGCGTAAAGCATCTGATTACTTCACTTACCCTATAGCTGAACAGTCAGGCAAACCACAGTTTGTTCAACTGTGAGTTGGCTTTCTGCTATTTGGGGTCTCTGTCTACTATAGGACAGCCCATACCCCTGAAATGTGTCATTCAATTTTGGCATTCCCTGACATCAGAGCACTCTGGGCAGAGGTGGTCTTGGCACCTAGAAAAGAGCATGGATAACACCCCTGAGAAGAGTAGACTGGTGGGGAATGGTAGACATTAGGATCTATTTTTAGTGACTAAAAATATTATTCGTCTCTGATTTGGAGGTGGAGGAAACATCTGGATTTCCTTTATTATTAAAGCTGAGCATTATCACGTTGTTGGTTGCCAGCAAGTTGGTGCTGTCATAAGAATAATAAAGGAAATATATCTCTCAGGTGCTGATGATTTGATTTGAAAAAGCTGGCATCGGCAATTCTGACTTCAAGCACAAGCCAGCTGGTGTTGAGAGTGTCATAATCTTCCTGGACTTCAGCTTCCTCATGTTAAAATGAATGCTTCTGATTTGGTGGTCTTTAAGATTCCTTTGTGACCATAATTTGATGATTCAAATAGAAGTAGTCCTTAGGCATGTGGGAAGATGGAATGGAAATAAGGGAAAGAAAAGAAATAAGACTCTTTCAATAAGAAAATCTTTCTATCTTTCAATAAGAAAATCTAAAAGTGAGGGAAGGCATGGAAGATGACAGAGAAGAAAGAAAGCAAAAGCAGGAACAGATCAGCAATAGGAAAGAAAACAAGATAAAACAAATAGTTCAGAGATGTGGTGATAAACCCTATAGCTATTTTATTGGTCAATGAAGGGACTGATTTGAGATGAAAAGGTACCTGTGGCAAGATTTACTTTCTTTCAGTTAAACACTTAATGTTAGAGGGAAAGTAAAAAAATTCAGAAAGTTTAGGTAGGATAATTGGAGCTTGACAATTAGCTTGAAGAAGTGCTGAGGGAACTTGGGGATGGAGGCACATTCCTTAAAGAAAGGAAAATGTACTCAAAGGGAAGCATGAGGTGTATCATTTCACACTTCTCTTTCAAAACTTGGCCCACCAAAAGCTTGGACTCAGGGTCCCTCTGTGTCAAGAGTGTCCTCCCTCTGCTGTAGTCAGTTCCTACTGTATTTATACAGAGTGGGAAAAAATGGAAGCTCTTTCTTCTGCTATGTCTGACTTTATCTTACATTAAGTCTTCAGAATTTTGTTCATCCTAAGGGAGTATGATATTCTCAGAAGTCACTATCTCGATAAATCCGTTAAGAGTCCTTCAACAGGCAGAATTTTATTTTTTCAAAACTATATAGTATATACCAGCCAAAGACTCTACATTATAAACTATAAGAACTACAAAGAAATAGCAATGATAATAGAATCTCAGAATTAGATAGGCAATTCTGAGCTGACCTTTATGTAATATCAAGAACTGAGTTACTGAAAAGCTTATTTAGTTCCTATGAAGTGCACGGTGATTTCATCTTTGTTCTTTTATTGATATTGATGCATGACATCCAGATGTACAAATTAGAAACCTCCTCACTTATAGACATTTAAGTGGATTCTAGTATGTTTTAGTTGTTTTTTTTTTTTTTTCAGTGTGTTCTGGCATGTGAATTTTCAGTAACCTCTCGATGAAAAATTATAATTCTTTCAAGTGGCATTAGGGAATTGAATTATGCAGTAGGGAGTTATTCCAGGTGTGAATATTGACAATGTGAATGATTAATTTACAGGTCAAGATTGCTTTCACATTAATTAACTACTAAGCTAGACAAAAAAGTTAGGCAAAGAAGAGCTACTGCAGAAGATAACAAATGAGTGTACACAATACCCTGATGTTTACTGTTTTTTGCTCAAAAGAATGTGTACATTTCAGATATCACTGTTGCTTGAACTAGTGGGAGACTTTTTTTTTAACTGATCATTCAATTTATTTATTTGGTTTTCTTTTCTGCCTTTTTTAAAAAAAATATTGAAGTAACATTCAACGCTGTGTATATGATATAGAGCTTTAGGATCACACCACATTTGAGGTTTGTTTTATTACGCCACACCCACTTCTAAGGCACTGAAAGTCCTCCATCACAGTCCATCGTGTTCCCTCTAGGCTTTGCTCTCCTCCCTTTCACTCCTCCCTCTGGTAGCCTCAATTTTGCAGTCAGACTTTTAGGGTTTGTTTTACTTTAGTTTTATCTGAACTTTTTTTTTGTTTCTCTATATTTGACATTTAAGTAAGAAAGTATGGTATTATTATTTTTATGAAATATTTAATTTAGCATAATCCTTCCAGTTCCATCTATGTTGTCACAAAAGTCAACAATGTATCTCTTTTATAGCTGAGTAGTATTCCATTGTACTTTCTTGGCATCTATTAATGTGATCCTGTGATTTTTAATTTTTCCTTTGTTGATGTGCTGAATCATGTTGATTGGTTTTCAGATGCTGAAACATCCTTGTGTTCCTGCAATAAATCCCACTTCATCATAGTGCATTAACCTTTTAATGTAGTGTTGAGTTTGTTTTGCTATGATTTTGTTGAGGATTTTTGCATCTATTTTCATCAGAGGAATTGCTTTCTTTGTGGTATTTTTGTCTGACATTTTAATCAAAGTAATGTTGGTCTCATAGAATGTGTTTGGATGTTTTCCCCTTTTTTCAGTTTTTTTTGGAAAGAGTGAAGAGGAATAGGTGTCAGTTTATTTATCAAGGTTTGGTAGACTACAGCTCATTGGCAAAACTGTGTAGTCCTGGCCTTTATTTTGGGGGAGCTTTTTAGATTTATATTCCAATCTCCCTGCTTATGAATGATATGTTCAGGTTTTCTATTTCTTTCTGATTCAGTCTTTACGTGGTTGTATATTCTAAGAATTTGTTCATCTTACCTAAATTATTTAACTAGCATATGAAAGTTCATAGTGATCTTTCATGATATTCTGAATTTTTGGGAGGTTTGATATAAAATTTTCCCTGTCATTTCTTTTTTTTTTTTTTTAGATTTATTTATTTATGCATACAAGCACTGGGGTACAGGTCAGAGGTGTCGGGGGTGGGGTGAGAGGATTCACCACAGAGAGCAGGGAGCAGAACAGGCAGATCAACAGAAGTACAGTGCTGAGGGGAGCAGTGGGCACAGCAGGAGAGGTCTGCCGCACCATGAGGGTCCCCTCCCTGGCTGGCAGCAGGGATCGAACTGGTGCTGCAGTGGCTGTGGTTTGCTTCATAGTGTTTTGCTTAACCCACTGCGCCACCAGGGAGGCCCTTCCCTTTCATTTCTATTCTATTTATTTGAGTTTTTAAAATCTTTTTTTTTCTCTTTGTGAGCCCCACTAGAGGCTTGCTTATTTTGTTTATTTTTTCAATGAATGGGCTTTTCGCTTTATTAATCTTTTGGACTGACTTTTTGATATACATTGTGTTTAATTCTGCTCTATTTTTTAGAATTTTAGTTAAAGATTTTATTGTTAGATTGTTATTTATTTTATTTTTCATAGAGGGATTTTGGTGTAGGTAAGAGGTTTGGGAGGTGAGAGGATTGATTCATTAGAGACAAAGTGGGGAGCACAACAGGCAGATGTCTGAAATCCATTGCTAAGGGGAGCAGTGGGTAAAACAGGAGCGGTCTGCTATAGCATGTGGGTTAACTACCTGGCCAGGGGTCATTGTGGGGAGCCATCACCATGCTAGTACTGAGACTTAACCTCTGGCCATCAGGGTTCTGCTCTATTTTTAAATTACTTCATTCTTCTAATTGACTTTGTTTTCATTTGTCCATCTTTTTCTAATTCCTTAGGTGAGAGATAAGATTATTTATTTGAATTCGCTCTTGTTTTTTGATGTGGGTCTGTATTGCCATATCATCCTCTTAGGATTGCTTTTACTGTGCTTCATTGGTTCTAGTAGGTAGTTTCCTCATTTTTGTTTACTTTGAGGTATTTTTCAGTATCTTATTTTATTTCCTTATTAACCCAATAGTCATTCAGTAGTGTGTTATTTAGTCTCCATATATTAGAGGTTTTACCTGCTCTCTTTGTGGTTGATTTCTAGTTGATCAGAGAAGATACTTGATATGATTTCAATCTTCATGAACTTATTGATTCTTATTTTGTGGTCCAATATGTGATCTATCCTGGATAATGTCACATGTGCACTTAAGAAAAATGTGCATTCGGCTTTTTAGGGGGTGTATTGCCATATAAATATCTATTAGGCTCCATTTAGTCTATTTGTTTGTTTGTTTAAGGCTATTGTTTACTTACAAATTTTCTGTCCATTGGTGAAAGTGGGGTGCTGTATCTCTTACCACGAGTATGCTGTACCCAGTGTCTGTTTTCAGATTTCATAATAATTGTCTTATATATTTAGAAGCTTCTTCATTTGGTGAATACATATAGATGAATGTTATTTCTTTCTGATAACTTGTTTCCTTAATCATGATATACTGTCCATATCTCTTATTACCCTTTTTACTGGAAATCTATTATATTTGTTGTTATTATGGATACCTCTGCATTTTTTGGGGGATCCCATTTGCTTGTAGAATTGTTTTTTAGCTGTTCTCTTGAGTCTTATCTTTGTAGTTCAAGTATATTTCCTGGAGACAACAGAGAGTTAGATTTTGTTTTCTTGTTCATCCAGATACTCTATACCTGTTGATTGCTGTATTCAGTCCATTTGTATTTAGGGTGACTATTGATATATGAGAGCCTACTTCTGTAAATTTGTCCTGAGTTTTCTGGTTTTATTTGTTTCCTTCAGTTTTTTTTATAGATTTATTTATTTATGCATACAAGAGCTGGGGTGCAGGCCTGAGTTGCAGGAGTTGAGAAAATTCACCAGAGACAGAGTGGGGAGCAGAACGAGCAGATTTGCTGAAATACACTGCTGAGGGGAGCAGCAGACAAGGCAGGAGAGGTCTGCTGTGCCATGTGTGTCCCCTCCCTGACCAGGGATCGAACTCATGTTGTTGTGCTCAGTGGATGCTTCACAGTGCAGCGCTCAACCTGCTGCGCCACTTTATGCAGATGTTATTTGCTATAATAGATAGAAGAACCCCTTTTAATATTTCTTGTAGTGTAGATCTCGTATTTGTGAATTTCTCCTTCTGTTTGTCTGAGAGAATATTTATTTCTCCCTCTTATGTGAAGGAGAGTTTTGCAGAATAAAACACTCTGGGCAGGTAGTTTTTTTCTTTAAGTGTTTTTAGCATGTCATTCCATTCTTTTCTTGTCCATAGTATGTCCACAGAGATGTCAGATGTAAGCCTGGTGGTCGGTACCTTTATAGGTTATCTTCCTTTTCTTTCTAGCTAGTTGCAGTATTCTTTTTCTGTCTTGAGTTCTTGGTATGTGTCTTAGTTACATTAAAGTAGCCAGGTATTCTTTTATCTTCGTGGACTTCTCCACATTTGAGAAGTTTTACTCTGTGCTTTCTGGAATATTCATTATTCTTATAATGCCATTCCTCATGGCATCTGATAATTCTCAAAGTGTTTATTTTTTTTTCTTTGTATTTTCTTTCTTCTTCCACCTGAATTCTTTTATGCATTAACATCTTTGAGGTCACTGATTTAATCTTCCCTTTGTTTTATTCTGCCTCCATAGCTTTCTATAGATTTTTTAATCTTCTCTATTGATTTCTTTATACCCTACATTTATACATTTTTTTCTTACTTAAAAGCTTCAATTTCTATCTTCTTGATTTTTTTTTTGAGTTTTCTTGTATATATTTGTTAAGCTTATATGTGTTTTCTCCCATTTCTTTGATTCTTTGTTGTGGTAATTTTAAAATCTATGTGTCTGATAGGAAGATAAGGTCATTCCTGTCTTTGTAGCTGGGATCCAGATATTTGTTATCACTCTGTGGTGAAATATTCCCTTGAGGCCTCAAGGTTTCATGTTTTCTATTTTCCTTTCTCTCTGTTTAGTAGGTTTCTATTAATTCCAGTGCCCTAAGTGTGCAAAGATGCCACTTTTCAGCAGATGGTGCTGTACGTCAGGGACAACTGATCTGCAGCTGTTGAGGCAGGAGGTGGTAGAGTTCCCTGTACGTGCCAGTGGTGAGATTGGTGTGTGCAGTGTCTTGCATTTTTTGGCACTGCTGATAACCCTCCTTTCTCTGTTTCCAGACTGAGTCTTTGCACACCAGTTAACAAAATCAATAGGAGTCCTAAGAGGATGGGGAGGGGCAGTGTACTCTGGGTATGCTGTCTTCTTCAGCAGATACCCTGCCTTACTGCTTACAATAGTACCTCTGCATATATCTCCTTACAGTTAAGAGTGCACCATCACACCAGACAGATTTCTGGCCTTCCCAGGGCTGCTGGCAACATAAGAGCAGTTCCCATCCTAGCTACTATCTACCCTTTTATTGTATAAACGTGAATTTCTTCAGTGCTCTCCTCTCTTGGTCAGCATTGGTTTCCAGTGTGCAGGAAGTGCTCGGATTTTGCCCCAGGTCACAGAATTCTGAGTCCATTGGTACTCTGGATCACTTAAGACATATACTCCTGGCTCAAAGCAGAGAACTTCCTGTGATGCCCTCTTCCTCTCTCCTCTGACCTGAGACCCTCATTTTGAAGGTGCTCAGAGATTGATTTAAAAATTAGGCATGGCATGGCATTGCGGTATTACCCAAAGATTTGTCTCTTCTCTCTAGATCTTATATTCTTTGCTGTGTGATTGTGTCTTTAGCTGGGCTCTCTTTCTTATGTTATCTGGTATATGCACTGCCAAAGAGAGCACTCTTTTCTGGTATATGGAAAAGCAAATTTCACTATAACTGACCATATGCCAATGGCCCTTAGAAATAGATTTGTGAATTTTTGTAATGTTATATTGACTAACTGATGATATTTTAACTGCCCAATTGACATATATAATTACTTTTATTAACTCAATAAAAACTCTTAATAAAAGTCAAAGGAATAATTTTGTATTATATTTCAATCACCTAAAATGCAAAGAATTTAGAAATATCCCCTGTGTTGAATCATATTCCCTTTATGAAGACAGAATTGGCTACTATATATAAATTCATATTTGTAGAGATCACATATTGCCAAAATTCCTATAAACTGGGATAGTAAGACAGGAAATTCATTACTAATCTCCAGTTCTCTTGACTATTCCACAGCAACCCTTACTGACAGCCTGTTTTGATGAACTGGTTTCTTGTTCCTCAATTTCACTCTCACCCTGTATAGGACTATACAGTTATAGTGTCTGCATTACTTCCCAGTAGAGTAGGTGGGGTATACATACCCACATCACTAACTTTAGTTTGATGTGACTTTTTGGCTGCTGAAATATTGGCAGATGTTATAAATTGTTGTTCCAAGTGTACTTGCATAGTTAGATGTGGTTTCTTGTCCTTCTGCCATGTAGATGAGAAGTCCATGCTGTGGGAAGTCCTGGTCTCAGAACCAGAGGCATATGGGACCACCCTTAAAGCCAACTTGACTTGTAGCTTATAGCAGGCTCACCCCACTAATGTGAAGACACATTAGTGAGAAATAAATGTCTATTGGTAATTGTTGCGATTTGGGGGGTTGTATATTAGATGAACCCATCTCATTATACCAGAATTGTGGTTAATGTAGCTATATAAAGAATATCTTTCTTCTTAAATTCAGTTTTCTATGTGGTGAGGTTACCTCTACAAAATCTCTATAAGCATAAAGGTTATCTAAAGTAGGATTTGTGTTTCTTTTTGAAATGCCCCTTTGTTGAGATGAATCTTAAAGAAAATGTAAGAAAGCTTATCTGAACTATTTCTTCATGGTCCTCACACGTTTTAAATGATGAATTCAGTCTCGAAATGTTGTCTGACGTGGATTTTGAAATACCATCTGAGTTCTGTTACTTTAGCTACCTGAGCACTAAGAATACAAATGTGGAATGATATTTTTAAGCCCTTTCAGGATGCAAAAAGATAAATTTAGATGGTCTAATGTGATTTTTTTCGTCCAGCAGTAACTTGATGTGTCTATGCCATTTCTATATTCCTACAGGGGACCTTGTTACAATATTTTTAGCCAAGGACATGTCTACTATAGAACTCAATCCAGTTCCTGGGACAGAACTGGCAAATGCAGACTGCTCCTTAACCACCTCCATATTCTACCAGCAGGTGGGGCTATAGAGTTTGTCATGTTCCAACAGGGTCTGTTAGTCCTCATTTTACTACCAAATGAACTATTTGTTTTCCATAACCACCTTTCAGTTGACCCAACTCTGTAGAACCAATGAATAAGCTGTGTGTGTGACAGATTTTTTGGTTTCCATGTGGATTTAACTAGATAGCCTGACATTGGTCACTTGATTGAAACTATGTTCTTTTTGCTTTGCAAATATTCTTCCACCCAGGAAATGGACTCTTCCTCCAGATAAACCTATTCCACTCTGTATACATCCAGTATCATAAATTGGACCCCATCTACCTAACTTGTAGCATTGTCTGTGATTGTGCCCCTGCATGTGCTGGGGTACCCTACATTTCAGAGAGTACCTTCTCCCACCTGAAGTTAGTCTAACCTGAAGTTAAGACTATGTTAGTTATCTTATTAGTGATTATTGATTGCTCTTATTGGATGTTAGTCCTTCACCAGGATTGGTTGTCACCAGCACCACCTCATTTATCTCTTCTAGTTCATGACTTCATTCTTCATTAATAATCTAAATTAATGACATTCCTCTCCATGCATGTTTACAAAATAAATTTTTTTAATTTTCTTTTTCACTTTTAATAGAAAATCCCCTCATGTATTACTTTGCTAGGACTGCCATAACAAAATAACATAGGATGGGGGTCTTAACCAACAGAGAATCATTTCTTCTCAACATTGAAACCTAGAATTCCAAAATTAGGATAATAGCATGGCTGGTTTCTTCAGAGAACACTCCTTTTGGTTTGCAGATGGTCACTTCCATGTTGTTGTCTTTCAATCTGCGTGGTAACCTCCCATTCTTGTTGAATTAGGGTTCAACCTAATGACTCCATTTTAACTTAATTGTCTCTTTAAAGAATCTGTCTCCAAATGTAGTCATATTCTGAGATTCTGGCTGTACGACTTCAACAAATAAATTTTTGTGGGGTACACAATTTTGTCCATAAAATTTCTTTTTTACAAATAAAGATTTCATTTTTAGTTAATGAAGTTAAACTTATTTTGACACATTTTACTTGAACTTTAACAATAGTTTAATCTTTGTTTCTTTAGGATGCTAACAAGGAAAGGGGCTCTATCATAAAAGTTTTGAATGATAGATACAGTTTTCTGATTACTTATTTTGAATAATACATAATAGCTGGATTATTATTATGTAGCAAATGGATAGGTAAAATTACTCAGGGTACAGTGATTTAAATTATGTGTGATATTCATTGATAGGTAATCAGAAGTGAATGGAGAGAGAAGAGAATGGTGATAAGTGAAGTGTGACAGGACACAGAGTCTCTTAGCAACAGCATTATTTAAGAGGGAATTGATCATAACTTTGCCACTAAGCCTCCAATTTATCTCCAGGCTATGAGTGTAAGATTTCAAGCTGTGAATTCTCTTCTTCATTCTCCTACTCCCTTACATAAAAACTCATTCCACTTACATCTATTGCTTCACATGCCTGGAATCCTACTCCTTCATACTCCCTTATGTGCTTTGCTTTATTATTCCCTCTCTTCCAGAACTTTTCCTAAGAAGCATTCCACTAATTTATAAATATATATGTGAAGTCATGCTCATATATCAATATCATTGTATAAATATCCACCCAAAATTCAGTCACTCCAAACACCACCATTTATTTATCTGATCAGTCTGTGTGTGAATGACTTTGACTGAATTGGGCTGAACACTCAGGTCTTAGAGGGACCCAGCCACAAACATACAGTGGTGGGTCTAGGGAAACAACATCCTTATTTCTTCTCTCTAAATTCATTCCCATATGGTGTCTAGGTTTCATCCCTCTCCAGTTCTGCAAAACGTAATCCTACTAAGAACATAATGAATTACTTAATTACTAAAACTAAGAGGGGATTTCCAGATCTAATCTTGACTATACTTCAGCATTGGTGCTAATGATGGCCAATACTTCTCTGAAATAAACTTCCCCCATTGGCTTCTAAAAGTGCTTTTTAAAAAATTTTGTTCCTTCATATTTTTTTAAGATTTATTTATTTATGATGCATGGGGTACAGGTCAGAGATGTTTGGGGTGATAAGATTCACCAGAGACAGGGTATAGAACAGAAGAGGCAGATTGACTGATTGACTGAAATACTCTGCTGAGGGTAGCAGTGGGCGAGACAAGAGAGATCTGCTATGCCATGTGAGTCCCCTCCGTGGCGGAATCAAACTTGTGCTGCAGTGGCTGTGGATGCTTCATGGTGTGGTACTTAACCCCTTGCACCACCAGGGAGTCCCCCTAAGAATTTTTTATTTTCCAATTTTTACTTTTCTCTTATGTGATTTTTCTCATTCCTTAAATTCTAGTACTTCTTAGGGTTTCATGCTCATTTGTCTCACTCTATTCTATCTGTCTGAGAGTAATATTTGCTCCCATGGTATCAGTTGGCAGCCCTACTCTCTAAAACAGAGAGGGTGAGAGTACAGGAATCCTGGAGGTTCCCTTAGGAGGGTTACAGAACCATAATTTAAGTGGAAGGAAAGGCAGATAACTGGAGAAGGTCACCCAGTGAAAAAGGAACACCAAAGATAGCTCTTTAACATATTATAATAAAACCCAACATCAAAAGTTAGGGGTTGGAGAACATTAGGCAACTGTGGAAGTGGGATGGGGAAGAGAGAGTAGAATGTGCATGAATACCAGGGATAGACATGGTATTGACAGACTTTCCAATAATACATGAGAACCAATTTACTCAAAACATATTTGTTAATTATATACTGTATTCCAGGTTCAGTTCTAGGCACTTAGAATAGGATTGGGGAGAGAGACAGAGAGACAGAGACAAATATTGAGAGAGACAGAGACAGAGATTGAGAGAGTTAAACCAGTGTTATTAAAAGGTTGACATTGAGGGTGAGGAAGTGGTAATAAAACATAAAAATTAATATAACAAAAAGCAAAAAATACTTTAAAAGGTGATAATTACTATGATAAAACAGAATAAGTATAAAAACTATAGTAAAGAGACTCAAGGATATGTTAAAATTTAAAGGATGATTGGGATTGGCTTATTAGAAGTAGAACACTCCAGAAGGAGGTTAGTGATAGTACAAACTTTTATCCCTTAAGGTTTTTAAAAATGAAGCTGCAGATAATATCATAGGGCCCAGGACACTTATAAGTAGCAAAGAAAAGTATCTGAGGCTCCTGTGTATCCCAGTAAGGCACAGTGGCTGGAGGGCTCTGCACCACTTGGAGGCTGGTGGTGCTGATGTGGCGCTAACAGAGTGACTGCTGGTGGGGGAGTCTAAGCCTCAGTGTGGCTGAGTAAGGGCAAAGGTGGGATCCAGAATCCAGTCTCCTCTATAGGGTGACATGTAAGCTCCTTTGTAATCTAAATGATTGGAAGGGACAAGAGACAGAAAGGGAACTGTAAAATTAACTTTTTGTCATAGAAGACTGACTTGTAAATTAAAGGTTAATAAATTACAAAAAATTGCTTTTTATTCTTGAACAAAAATTATAATTTGAAGTCCAGCTGAAATTGAATTATTTTTAAACATGAAAAATATTATACTTGCCATGTAAATGGTTTTTAGATGAAAAGAAACCAAGATTTGACTGAAGAAAAAAAATGCTATTTCAGTTTTTAATCACTGAAAGTTATATATATCAGCTTGTTGAAAATATAATATTTGTTTATCCATCTGTTATTTCTCAAATATTTATGGGGTACCTTCCACATAAAAATGCATTGCCTTTAGATTATAGGCATTTTATAAAGCTTTGTGAGGTACTAACTCTGTCATAAAGGTGTTGACATGTATAATATGAAAATTTTGTTATTGGAAACATATTTAGTAGTCTTTGAAATTTTGTTTCCATTTGGGCAGAGATAGATTTGAAGGTGAAATTAAGTTTTGAGCAAGTTATGAAACACTAAGTGTAACATCCAGAGTTCTATAAAAAATCCTTAACTTCATAGCAACTTTCACTAATGTGGTATGTTTGTTTTAATCGATGAGAAAATATTAACACATTATTATGAAATAAAACCCACTGGAGTTCACTATATGTGTTAAACATTCTATGATGTTTGACAGATATATAATGACAAATGTCATCATTACAGTATCACAAGAATAGTGTCTCTGCCCTAAATGTTCATTGTGCTCTGCCTCACAACCATGGGTCTTTTAATATAATTGTGCTCTTTCTATAATGTCACACTGTTGAATCATAAATACATAGCCTTTTCAGATTGTGCATATTTCACTTAGTAACATACATTTTAGATATTTTCCATGTCTTTTTATGGTTTAATAGCTCATTCCTTTTTATTGTTGAATAATATTCTTTTATATGGGTGACCACAGTTTATGTAGTCACCCATTGAAGGACATCTTAGTGGCTTTCACATTTTTTTAATTTAGTTGTTCTATTTTTCTATGACTGAATATTAATTTTTTTCTTACTTAAATTTGGTCTGCCTATGTTTTAACTTGAAAAGCAATGATAAAATGTTGTATCAAAATTTGCATGATTGTGACAGCAACACACATTCAATTTAAGCAGATAGCTTCATTTATTGTAAGGGTGCAGTGATAATATGAAGTGGATCCCCAAAAAGGAAATAAGACTGAGCTTCAGAAACAAAGGGGACTTGTTTCAGGACATCTCCTTGATTGTTAGTGTGTTAAGTTTCTGTGTGTGTGTGTGTATATCTATCTATTTATAGTATATATATGTGTGTGTGTGTGTATCTATCTATTCATAGTATATATATGTGTGTGTGTATATCTATCTATTCATAGTATATATGTGTGTGTATCTATTCATAGTATATATGTGTGTGTATCTATCTATTCATAGTATATATGTGTGTGTGTGTGTATCTATCTGTTCATAGTATATATATGTGTGTGTGTGTATCTATCTATTCATAGTATATATATGTGTGTGTGTGTATATCTATCTATTCATAGTATATGTGTGTGTGTATCTATCTATTCATAGTATATATATGTGTGTGTGTATATCTATCTAATCATAGTATATGTGTGTGTATATCTATTCATAGTATATATATGTGTGTGTATATCTATCTATTCATAGTATATATGTGTGTGTATCTATCTATTCATAGTATATATGTGTGTGTGTGTATACATATACACATTAGATGCTCTAACATGCATTTACATGTATGCCCACAGAAGCATGTGACATATTCCTTTCAAATCGGCCTTTTGCAGTCTATATTTTATTCTATAGAAATAAATTATTCTAATTTTCCCTCACTACTTAATCTATATTCTTATCAAGACACCACTCATCCAGTGTGGTACCCTTCTCTGGACCAGTCGTGCTGTTGGAACAAGGTCAGGACCATTTGCATGAGCACCTGGAAGGATGGGATGCATGGCGTGGGATGAATGGTGTGTGGTTGTATTCAGAAGAAACTTGCACATCTACAACTGTGAAGTTTTTAGAAATTCAGAATTCATATTTTAAATATAATTTGATTACTACTATACAAAATATCTCAATACAAAAAAGGCCAACAGTAGCAAACCATTTCAGTCATTGTTTTATTTTTACAATTCTTTTCCTGTTTCTTTTTTATGATGCAATTATGTACTAAAAATTGGAACTACTTTCAGGATTGTATCTATTACAGAAAATGATTTGACTTGGGGCAGTGAGTGAGACCAATAATTCAGAGTACCACAGGTCCTTTAAACAACATTGTTTTGTTCAATGTTGTTTCATTATAATATTAATGGAAAAAAATTCACCACAGACTTTGAGCAAAGCAACACTGTTTGAGGATATGGTTTCCTTACGTGTCATTTGGATCAAAGTCATAGTTTCTAAGAACCTACTAATGACATTTTAAGTGAGGACAGGCAGCACACATTTGCTCTTTCTTTAGCTTGCCACTGAGAACAGAAGAATAAGAGAGTATTCAATATTCACTGGACATATTTAATTCCATTCAGTATAATACTTGTGTTGATTTTGCCACACATTAATTTATGAACTTAAAATTGCAGTCATTTTGGAATGACTGAAATATAGCAATGATAGCCTACTTATATTTTAAATCATTAGTAGCATTGACCAACTGACTAATTTACCAGCTGAGAGTACTAATGACAAAGAACTCACTGTTAGAAGATCAATGACAAAGAACATAACTGTGTCATCACTTTGTGTTTCAGTAGAGAAAAATGCTATTAGACAAGCAGTAATGAGAAGTCAATTGTCCATTTACCATTATTCACTATTAGTTCAACCTGTGTTTACAAAGGGTTTGCTATCGGCAATTGCCACTGTTTGTGAGTCTTCTAGTTTGAACTCTGAAGCATGGCCTTTGTCTCTTTTATCTCTCTTTGTATCCTCATTATGTAAAACTGCACTAACCATAGTAGAGTAACACACAGTCTATATACATTTTTATGATTTTTAACTGAATTGGGTTGCCTGGTGTTGGCAAATAAAGGGTAAATAAAAGGTCCCTGCACTTAAGGAAACTTTACCTAGTGGGACAATAATTATTGATGAAAAGTAAATAACATATAACATCAGAATGTCCTTTGAGTACCTACTGATGCTGAGTGCTTTTATATATAGAAACTTTAAATTTCATAACAACCTATGCATGTGTCTGTCAGTAGGGGTTGTTAGATAGAGAAATTAAGTCTATTAACATTTTAAATGTCTTTTTAAATGATAGTTAATAAGTTTCATGTTAAAAACCTCACACTAAGAATTCTGTGTTTAAATGCATTATGGGTTAATATGAAGAGCTTGATTGGTTTGTTTATGTACTCTAATCAGTTCCTGTTCCTTTGCCTACCCCCAGAAAAATAGTACTATTGATTTTCAATAATGCACTTGATTTGTTTTCCAGGGAGATTAGGGGACTCATTAAAATATTTATTCTGTCTCATTTGTGACCAATAGTAGACATACTAGCAGGGCTAAGGGGTCCTTAATGAGTAACCTCTTTCTTTGTGTGACATTAAATTGTTCTATGGGGATGGGTTCAGTGACCTTGGCATCATTAATGCCATGCTTTAGTCAACGGAGCTCTAGTACTCTTAGCTCATTATTCCCTACAGGATCTCTTTGATGTGTCTAACCATCAGCCACTAGAAGATGATGTTCCTTCCTGCTAATAATTAGACTCTGAAAACTCAAATGTCAAAAGATATATTTTTAATACTCAAATATATTAAATCAAATCCTAAAAAATTTTTAAAAAATATTTTATATATGTACTCCTATAAAAGCAGGTATAGTCAGCAAAACAATAACTTTTTTTAGAAATGTGATCTTACAATTGAAATGAAAGGTTTTATTACCCAAAAGGACTTTGGATCAATTTGTTCTATGGACAAAAAAGGAAAAAAATAAAAAAGCACCCAAGCATCTGTCACTAGATTACACAGGATCTTTATCATTCTCCTTGTCAAAATACCACTTTATCTCTCAAGGATATGAGCACTAACAGGACCTGCTGTGCTGAGTAATCATTCCCTTTGTTTCCTGCAATCATTGCTATTCACTACCACACTATTTAGCAATGACAGACTTTTCTTAATAGAGAAACCTGAAACGAAAATTTACTTCAAATGAGGGCCCTAGTTGTGTTGAAAATCAAGAGCCCAAATGTGAAGAGGAGCCAGGCAAGAGAAAAGAATGGGTACCCTTTATAGTTCAGCAAAATAAATATCTTTATACATCAACCAATATCTCTTAAATGATGTTGACACAAAGCAGCACTAAGTTTCTTAAGTGAAAGTCATGCCTTTTGAACTCCATGTGCAAGAGAAGTTATGACGACTTCATGATGTCAGGAGTTTAAGAGTGATCTTAATTCTTAGAAATTTAAATTGCCTTTGCGTTCTAATTTTTATTTGCTTTAGTTAAAGATTTTAACAAATTGTATCCTGAATCTAATGAGGAACAGAAAAAAATACTACAAGTTGAAGAGTTTGATATCTAAATGGGTAGAGGTTAAGTTAAAGGAATAGCATTCTCAAAATAGACTTGGAATAAAGAAGGTGAGGAAATCTCTTCAAGGGAAACAGTAATCAACTAAGTGCCACTTTCTTCTATAATTATGTTTCTATTATTCCACTTTTCAAACTGAAAAGAAATATGTGATAGCTGAGAAAATGCTATAGATATTTTCCATGTTTTAAAACAACTGATTTTCTTCTTGAAACAATCGCTTTTGAATATATCCTCTTATGACTTGTCATATAAGGAGGAATCCTTTTTTTTATCATTTTGGGGATTTTTAGCCTAAAGACACTGCAATTTTCATCTCATTTCTATATTTTGCTAATGCCTTTTGTGGGTCTTTGATCATGTTCCCCCATTACACTTTACACCATGACTTCCCTTCACTCCCTTTTCTGCTAAAGTGTCCTGGTACCAGATTTGATATTCTATGGGGTAGGCTGAAAATAGTCTTGTGACATCAGCTTAATTGGTAGCGTGTATATAGATGTAAGGATATGTTTGACCCTAAAGAGAACTAGGCATTAATTAGATGCTAAATAAATACTTGATTCACATGATTATGTCTTTGCATGTATTTGGAAGACCTTTCATATACTCACTACCCTGCTTCTCTAAAAAAAAACTAAAAAGCACTTTAAGAATATCTACTTATATTGTGTCAAGTCAGGTTTGTTTTTTTTTCAATATATACACTGAATAAAAGAGAAATAAAAAGATTCACATGAAACCCCAATTTATAAATATTTTTATCTGGATAAATAAAAGTGATACATGTGAAACCCCAATTTATAAATATCTTTGTCTGATGTACAAATATATTCATTGTTCACTTCTTCATTCAAAAATAAGACATTGAGAGTTGTTAACACAACAGATGCTGGCATGATAAAGACAATTAAAGAATAAGACATAATTTCTTTCCTCTCATAGCAATTAGTCTAGGGAAATGTGAGACCCACCATAGAGAAAGAAACCACATATATCACAGCCATTTGGATGTGCTTTTAGCCAATGTTTTAATTCTCTGTCCCCTCTAAATTTGTATATTTCAAAACCTATATCCTCGATGTGATGGTATTTGTAGAGGTGGGACTTTTGGGAAGTAAATAAGGCATGAAGATGGAGCCAGCACAAGGATGGAGCTGACATGACTGGGATTAGTGTTCTTATCAGACACTAATAAATATTATCTCTTTCCTTTCTCCTCCATATAAGAATACAATAGAAAAGGGCCAACTTTAAAATAGATAGAGTATTCTCACCAGATCCACATCTACTAGTGTTTTGATCTTGGACTTTTAGTCTATAGAACTCCGAGAAATGAATTTCTATTGGTTAAGGCACTCAGTCCCTGGTATTGTTTGTTACAGCATCCCTAACTGACTAAGACAACCTTACTGCTGATATTCTCTTGGACCATAGTTCCATTTAGCATGCACAGGCTTTTGATTAGTAAATACATAGAAACAAAGGGAATCTGAAAGAATATATAATGAGAAAGAATTTCTGTGGAAGATGTATTTTCAGAACAACCTACATTATCTGAGTCATTCACTCAGTAATAAATACTTATTTAACATATGTGTTACTCTATTGGATTTGCATAGTGATAAACTACATAGAAAATGAATCTCTCAAGGAAGAGTCAAGTGAAACAAAATCCCCCCCAAAAACCTACAAATCATGAAAAATTTCACATAGTGATAAGAGACTAATAAAGTGCTTATGTATTTGATTATTAGCAAAATAAGGAAAGAGACTGTGCATTTTGTTCATTGGGTATCAATGCCAACAAAAACAGCATTTTGTGAATGAAGCTGCAGTGATAAAATATTTGTTGATAAATCTGAGAATAACATGAGGGGAGGTTGTAGGATAATCAGAAAAGATGTGTCCATTTTTTAATTGCTGCTATACCAGATTACATTAATTTTAAAGTTTAATTAAAATCATCCAGATTTGTTATCTTACTTTCTATTCTTCAGAAGTAAGAATGGCTCTCATTCAGTAAAATAAAAATGCCAGCAGGGCTATATTCTTTACAGAAGTTTAGGGGAGGTCTTTTTCCTTGTTTTTGAAGCTCTAGGCAACCACATTTCTTGGATAAAGTCATTTTGCTCCCATATTCAAAAATTCTGAATCTTTCTCACATTGCTTTGTCTGTTTCTCTTTAAGTTATATCTTTATCTTCCATTAGAAAGGACTCCACTGATTAGATTGGGATTATATCCTACTTAAAGCCAGCTGATTAACACCCTTAATTTACATGTAGTCACAATTCTTCTTCACCACGCAATCTACCATATTCATGGATTTGGGGGAATAGCATGTAGTCATCTTTGGGAGACCATTATTCTGCTTAACAGAGTTTTGTCTGAGTATTGATGTTGAGGAACTCAGTTATGAACAATGGGATGGGTCAAACATATAAGGTGTGTGTGTGTGTGTGTGTGTGTTCATAAACTAGTAGGAAAACAGTGGATGGTGTTTGTTAATATAGTCTGAAGGAAAGAGTTAGGAGTTTGGATTTTATTCTAGGTAAACTTGGACATAATTGGTTTTAAATAAAAGACATGTATTTTCAGAGGGTCACTCTTGGGAGAAGCTTTTAGGAAAGGGATAAATCCATTAACACTATCAAATATATTTTTTAAGATTTATTTATTTATGCACAGAAGAGCTGGGATGCAGGCCAGAGGTGTGGGGGGTGAGAAGATTCACCAGAGACAGAGTCAGGAGCAGAACAGGCAAATCTAGTGAAGTACACTGCTGAGGGGAGCAGTAGGCGAGACTGAAGAGGTCTAGGCCACCTCCCTGGCCAGGGATTGAACTCATACTGCAGTGGCTGAAGATAGCTTCATAGTGCTGTAACTAAACCCCTTGTGCCACCAGGGAGGCCCCAAAACTATCAAGTATTTTTTTAACTGACAGAAACTAGAAATGTGATGGCTGAGTTGATAGGGGGTGATGGGAAACAGGTTATAAACTTGGGATACTGAGGAACTTGCTTGTCAGTTGAAGATCTGGTCAGGAGAGCATGAAAATTGGAGTGAGGAGGACAAGGGAATGGGAAAGCAAAGGGTCCTTGGCCCGGAATAGTTGCATTGGGTGTGAACACATTCCTCCCAGATGAGTTTTTTCCAGATTTTATGACAAGATGAAGTCTTTATAAAAAGCCAGGATATATGTCTGCTTTTGGTTTTTAAATTTCAAAGGTGATATATCAGGATTTTTTTTCATGAAAGTGAAGAAGATTCCAGAATCAGAGACTCTGATAAATTTGTGACCACCTGAAAGGAGCCAATTTTGGCAAGCATGTACATTTTGGAGTCTGTAACTCAAATGTCATGGAATAGGAGAGTTTAAAAGAAAAAATGGATATAGAAAATTCTATTTTTAAAACTATTTTTGCAACACAGGAAGAAGAAAATATTTTGTTTTGTCTCATTAATATCCGTGAAATCCTGCCTCATAGAAAGAATAGGGAGCAACTTTTCATCATTTCCTATTTATAAGAAGCAATCATGGAAGAATGGGAGCAGTGTCTGGTATGTTCTGGGGTGCCCTATGCAGCCCCAGGCTCATGGGGGTTTTCAGTCACCATTGGAGCTCTAGAAGGCATCTGTATTTGTTTAGTAAGTTGTAATCATTTCATTCTCATTCTGTGTTACTTATTGAAATGCCTGTGGCTAAGGCGACATCAGTGAGGGAGTGCATATGGTGCGTTGTACTGTGCTGTAAGATTAGGGATTGCTGTGGAGCGTAAGGATAAACTAATGGCATGGATACCTTCTGCTATAAAGATATCCAGACCTGTTTGCCATGCCAAGCGTGGCCAGGCACAGGTGATTTGGCAGAGTCTCAGCCATTAACAGATGCTCATTTGGATCCTAATTAAAATTTATAAACCATGTGCCACACTTTTTGGTCATACACTTTGATAAGTTATTTGTTAAATATCTTCCAAGTGTACCCCTTAATAGCCAATTAAAATTATTTTAAAAGAATTTACTGTTTTAAATGGAAAATATTATACTGTAGGTGCCAAAAAAAGAGAGCAGAGGATAAGGAGGCCTCCTGCACTGAGATGTGCAGCCTGGGCTAATTGAAAACAAAACTCCATGCATGGGCATTCTAGATTTTTGGTGACATGGCATGTCTGCCTGGGAACCTACCATTCTGCCTACTCTGTGTAGGTCTGTGACTTCAAGTGTCTGCAGAAGGACTCTGCTCTCTGACAGAAGAGTGTAGGGTCCATTTTTTCTGCGGTCTCCCAACTTCTCTTCAGTAACTTGGCATTCTTGGAAGAAGTCCAGCTGCAGACAGAGAAATATCAGAGTTGTGAGGAGAGAGGGAATGAACCGCTGGCAACAACAGGTGATGCACACAGAAGAGTCAGCAGGAATTGCTGTGGGAGAAATTGCTGAGAGCATTTACATAGTACACAGTTGGGACCTGCAGATGGAGGGTGGAGAGCTCTGGAACAACTGGTGCCTCTTTCCGCTGCCTCGCTCTGTGGGAGATTAGAACAGGATAGCAGAGATGGAGGACCAAATAAACACTGATTGATTTGGCTCAACTGACAATAGGCTGAAATTGGCAATAGGTGAGCATGTATTTTCTTTTTCTTTTTTTCTTTTTTTTTACTGATCCATTTCCTTCCACCCCCCAATGTTTTCCTATAATCCTTCTTTTAAATAAGCAGGAAGTTAATCTGAGTAGGGTTTAGAGACAAAGATAGAAAAAAAGCTATTTACTATGGATAAAAATAATGAACTTCACTGGGATATTCATATAATACAGGAAATAGGGAAATAACAGAAGGTTGGTGGTGACATCCAAGGAGAAGACTGTTTAGAAAACTTTGTGTTGTAAAGACCTAAAAATGATCTTTTTAGTTATCGTGGCCAGTGTGAATTGCCCAAGCAACAACCTTAGAATTCCCTCTCCAAGGCATTTGATACAATTCCTTAATTAATTAATCAACAAATATTTGCATTTCACACACTGTGTTTTGGAGCTATAAAATTAGCACACTAGAAAGAGAAGGACTCACTTCTTCTAGATGGCCTTTCTGAAATTTACCTTGAGGAGAAGTTTTCGATCTGAATTTTATCATGGGCAGAAGAACTTCATTATGTGAACTGTGGCACCATATAGATTTTATTGATCACCCCCCAAAATGGAATCATGCATGCAATTAAAAAATTATAAGAAATAAAAATTAATCCAATGTAACCTTTCAAGAGATGCTAAATGAATATCGAGAATTACAGATTAAACCCAGAAACTTGTGGATCATGGCACAGAATGTATATATAAGAATATGATTTAATATTGGAATACTTTTCAATTGAAGGAGTATTTTTCAATTGAAATCTAAATTTCAATTTAAAATTTATAGTTTAAAGCACTATAAGAACATATTTTTTCTGAAAGAAAAAATTTCTTCTGTTAGGATTTTATTGGTTATGAAAGAATTAGCAATTGCCTTTAAATATAATGAATACATTAAAGAATCACAAAATTATAAATGAGATAATTGGCAAGATTTAAGATGAGGGGCCTCCCTGGTGGCGCAGGGGGTTAGGCACCACTTTGTGGGGCATCCACAGCCCCGCACCATGAGCGTCATCTCTGGCTAGGGAGCTGATCCACACATCACAGCAGACCTCTCCTGCCTTGCCCACTGCTCCCCTCAGCAGTGTGTTTCAGTCAGTCTGCCGGTTCTGTTCCTGGTTCTGTCTCTAGTGAATTCTCTCACCCCCACACCTCTGGCCTGTACCCCAGTTCTTATATGCATAGATGGATAAATCTAAAAAAAATTAACATGATATTAATGTCCATGTAAATTTTTTGTATTATGATTATAAGAATATTAAATTATATATTCATTCACTCATTAAATAACTGAGTTCTTACTATCTTTTAGGTAGTAGGAGTCATAGAAAGATAAGGTGCTTTCTCTCAAGAAGCATGCTATTTGGAAGCAAATTTATCAGGGAACAACTGTAATACATGACAAATGTCATAAAAAGTTTTTTTGTATGTTCAAAGAGAGGGTTTATACCTTAACTGAAAAAGTCAGGGAAGGCTTTGCAGAAAGAGGTAATAAAAGATTTAAAACTTTGGGGTCTCCCTGGTGGCGCAGTGGGTTAAACTCATGCCACTGCAGCACCAGTTTGATCTCTGCTGCTGGTCGGGGTTGGGGCTGGGGAGGGGACCCATTTGGCCTGGCAGACCTCTCCTACTGTGCCCACTGCTCCCCTCAGCACTGTAATTCTGTTGATCTGCCTGTTCTGCTCCCTGCTCTCTGTGGTAAATCCTCTCATCCCCCATACCTCTGGCCTGTACCCCAGTGCTTGTATTCATAAATAAATCTTAAAAAAAAAAGATTTAAAACTTTAAGAATGTATACACATTTGTTTGCTAAATAATTAGGGAAAGAACCCACAAGACAGATCTTTTCAAAGTGCATGGACTATCAGGGAGTCAAGAATGACATGACAAATAAGGAACAGAGGTCTCTTAAGGAAATTGGTGGCCAATGAGACTGGATAGACAAAAGGGGTTGAGGCCAAGGAGTTTTATGTAATATGCCAGATTTTTAAATTAATCCTGAAAAAATAAAGTTAAAACAAGATAACAATAAAACCCCATTTTCAATTCAAAATGATCTTTTGGATTCCAGAGAGAATAGTTTGAAGGTTTTCGAGTATATTAATTAGTTTCCTATTGCTGTGGTAACAAATTACCACAAATTTAATACTAAAAAAGAAAACCCAACCAAATTTATTACCCTATAGTTTGAAGGTTAGAATTTCTAAAATCAAAGTATTTGTAGGGCTGCATACATTTTGGGAGACTGAAGGGGAGAATGGTTTCTTTACCTTTTTTTTTTTTTTTTTTTTAACTTTTAGAGGCTGCTTAAATTGCCCTTCCTCCATTGTTAAAGGCAACAGTGTGAAATCTTTGTTTTTCAAATCTGCGTTCCTCCTTCTCTCTCCTCTCCCTCTTTCCATCTCTTCCTGTCCCCTCCCTCTTTCAATCTTCCCTCTCCCTCCCTCCCTCCCTCTCTCCCTTCATGCCTTTTGTCCCCCTCCCTCATGCTTCCCTCTCAAAGAACCTTTTTTATTTTATTTTTATATCACACTGGATCCACCTGGATAGTCCAGCATAATTCCCTCATCTAAGATCCTTAATCACATCTGCAAAGTCCCTTTTGCCATGTTAAATAACAGCTTCACAGCCTCCAGCAGATAATAGGATATGAACATTTTTGAGAAGTTATTAATCTCTCTACCACAGAATAGGTGGAAAAGAATAAAATAGAGGTCACTGTTTATCTAGGGTAGTGATGATGAAGATTTACAATGAGGTTGTGAACAAGTAATTTTACTCTTAGATATTCACCAAGAGAAGACATTCACATGTCTAGAAAAAGACTTGTAAAAAAGTGCTTATAACAGTTTATATCTCATAGCATCAGGCCAGAAAAACTGTCCAAGAGTCTATCAACAGGAGAATAAACAAATTATGGTATCTTCATACAATGGAGCACTACTCAGCAATATAAAAGAATAAATTTCTATCACTAGCTGAGACTGCAAAATGCTAAATGAATGAAATCAGATGAGATGAAATAAACACTATGTGATTCTATTTGAATTCCTGAAAGAGTTGAGAAAAGCCAGAAGAGTGGTTGCCTTAAGAGTGAGGCTGAGATTCCCTGGAAAGCTGAATGAGGGAACCACATGGGCTGGTGGACATGGTCTCTTTCTTGAATGGGTAGAGATTACTCAGGGAGTTACATCTATCAAAACATGCTGAACTAGATTTATGATCTTGGCATTTTCCTATTTATGAAGCATACATAATTTGAAATAAAAGTACATTAAAAATTAGATAGTAACATGGCTATAAAAAGAAAAAGAATGATCAAGAGCCATTTTGAATCTAAAACTGACAATAATTTGTAAACCATTGAAAGTCAGTAGGAAAATAAATATGAAAAGAATGGATTGGGACACAAATTTTCAAATGCCATTGAGAAAACAAAATGAACTAGTGTGGTATTAGACACAGATTTCAATTTTATCAACACAATAAAAATAAGACAATATTACTAATGATTTATAAAATAGGAAAAATTGAATAGCATGTGAGTTGTTCTCCTTTGTGATTTAATTTGAAGGAATAAATGTTAGTTATTAACTTCTGCTGGGGGAAGTGACTGAATTTGGATCGTTGATATGAAAAATAGGACTGATAAGATTCAAGTTTATTTGTTATGACTCTGCTGCACTACAGGACCAGTCTTTGAGGCAAATCACTCCAGCAATTAGTGTGTTTACTTGGAATATAAACAGAATATATTTCTTGAATTTTCCAGACCTTGTTCCTTCTGTAAACATTTGCATGGTCTTAAATACATTCAAAGTTTGTCTTCAAATGATGTGAAGAACAATTTAATTGAGTTGAAGTTACAGATTATCTTAAAAAGATGCTCAGTACCATTATTTTGATAATAGGTTGCTATAATAATTATTTTTGGATTTTATTTAATGTGAACAGACACCATCTAAATCTCACTTATGATCATGTCATTGGTCATCTAGCTCAGTTTCTATCTCGTGTTCTCTTTTCTTCTCTCATTATTTCTAGATTCCTTCTGCCCTCTCCTGCCATTGTCTCTGTAGGAGATATCCAGTCCCAATACCATGTAAAAGATGATAATTCAAATTTCTATATGCTGTCCAGACCCTTCAGCCAAACCTTAGTCTGTGTGGCTTATGTTATTCAGAGGCTGTTGCAATTCAGATATTTGCAAGTTTAAAGACACTCTGAAGGGTCCAAATTATCCTACAGATTTCAGTCTAGAAATGTCTTGGACCTCTGGTTATACACTAATGTGTTCCTATTTCTCCCTACATTTGCATACCACTTCTAAAACTTTTTGTAGGGAAGCTGTCATAAAACATTAAAAATATTTGTAACTTGGTCCTGACCTGCAGAGCTCAGCTTGGAGTCCCTGGTTTTTTAGCTGCCTGTATTTGATAATCAGTATGACTGCCAGATCTTTATTTATGATCTAGGTAGTTTACTATTTTAATTAATGAAGTTTAATGGGTATCTGTGCCCTAAGGCAATGTAAAGCAAGGGTATAGTTTCTGAGCCCTTGCAAAATAAATTCATAAACACAGAAGGCTTTTTGAACCAGACTCATAAAAACACACTGACTTTAATTGACCATGAGCCACAGTTCAAGCTGAGCACCTTCATTGTAGTGACCTTGTGGAGTCTCTGGTGAAACATTTGAAACTCAGGGTCAAAAAGTCTTAAGCATTTTTGTTAAAAGTTGAAGTTTACAGTTCAGAATCGAGCAAGGTTGAGAAAAGAAAATGGATCTCAATAAAGAGTGTGGAAAGGGTGGTTTGTCTATCTGGGGAACACTTTGGGCATTTCCACAGAGAGCCAGGATTCCAGCCTTTGTGTGAAAGGAAGACCTATGGCTTCCATGACTTTTCTTTTAAAACCAGAAGAAGCACTCCATTTTTGGTGTCAGCTTGAGAGCAAATGCTTTTGAGAAATCAAGAAAGAAAATTCCTTTATGCCATGCTTTGAATATTACTGCAGGATCTGGTTAGAATGGAAGAAACAGGACAGGTTTCCATTTCTCCCTATTTTAGTAAACTCTTAATAAAGTTGAGGGAGACAGCTAACTTGCCTGGAGATTAACATTTATTGTCTCAAATGTAATTTCACATGACCTGGAAGCATTATGATGCCGAGCATAAACCAAAGAATGAGAAATTTGAAGTCACTCAGGAATAAACTCTGAATTTATAGAGAATTTCTGCTGTGGGTCATCTGTCCTTCACATCCTGTGGATTAACTTCAGACATGGCTTGAGCCTGGGGCTCTAATAATGCCATCAGAATATATATTTTTTTTCCTTAGGAGTTTGTATTGTTCTGTGTAGGCTTTATTCTCAGTCTCCTGGGGGCTTTTCAGGCACTTATTCCTAGTCTCAAATACTCGGGCTATAGAGTAAATAATCAGCATTGCTCCCCGCATCTTTTCCCCTCTGTGCTATAAACTTTCTCTCTTCTCTAGTTCGGGTCTCTTAAGGTTGTTTTCTCTCAGCCTCTTCTAACCTAGAGGTCACTTTATATTCTCTCTCCAGTACCTTTCTTTCTAAGAAAGTCAGTCTTACTCTTCTTAGCCCCTCTGTCTCCCACAGCACACAGAGGGGCTCACCTGGGCCCTCCTCTCTTCACTCATGTGCTTTTTAGGAATGTACTTTACACTTTAACATGTTTAAGATAATTGCCACAAAGTCCTAAAATGTCCCTATTTTCCTCAGTGACTTAAACATTTAAAATACTTAGAATTCATCTCTTCTTTAATTTTATAATAAAAACTCCTTTTCCAAAACATTCTATATATGGGTAATTTTAAAAACAAAACAAGAGAATTATAAATCAGAAAAGCACAAAGAAGGGAATGAAATGTCTGTGGTTCAATTCCCTGAAAATAGATAGTATTATCTTCTTGGTTTATTTTTCCTCCTTTCCATTCCTTCCTGCTTTCCATATGCCTTCTTTCTTTCCTGCCACATTCTGACTTCTTATTTGAACACATAAACATATTTACTGATACTGTAAGGTTCTCCTTCTATCCACTGGCCATTCCATGTCAGTCTTCCTTCTGAATCCCCCTTATCTCTCTCCTCTTCCAAATCTCTCTTGGATCTAATATTCTGACTTTTGAATGTTAGTATTCTCATGGTACAGTCATCATACAACTTCATCTGCACTTGCTTCCAAGCTTTCACTCAGTTCCTTAGCTTCACAGTCCTCCTGTATTGTGATTATTCTAGCTTAAATCACCACTTGAGTTTCAGACTCATATGTCGAAGTATTACTTTGCAATTCTGCTTGTATATCTAGTAGGACCTGTTCATTTTTATGCCAGTGTTTGTCCTTGTGCCTTTTTTCCCCATTGTGGCAAATAGCAGCTCCATCTTTGCATTTACCTAGGTCAAAAACTTCAGAGTCATTCTTTCTACTTTTTCTTTTATACATCTAAATCACCGGTAGGTTTTTATTTCTCTGCCTTCAGAATACTTCTAGAATTTATTTCTCATTGCTAATTGCCACAGCTTTAGCCAAACTTATCACTTGCCTAGATTATTGTAGACTGTCTACCTTTCCCCTTACGCCTCTTAGGCAGTTTTTAAAAAGGCTAGAGATTTTTCCTAAATGTCACTTTACTAATTAAAACTCCCCTAACACGTCCCATTCACACAAAATAAATACTTACATTTTTATTATGGCCTGAATGTCTATGTCACTATGAGGTCTGCACTCCCTAACCCAAATGTCTTTTGGATCTCATACACCATTTTCTTACTTCATTATGCTTAGGAAACTCCTTTGCCTCCTCCTGGTCTTACAGTGGTCTCTTGACAACAGCCAAATTGTGCCCTTCAGCGCCCTCCTACGAACATACTGTTGGTCTTTCTTCATGCAACCACACATGCTCAGGCTGTGGTTTCTGGTATCAATTTACTGAAGATTATCATATTTTTTGATACAGGCATGAATAGAAGTACCACCATCCCTTGTATGGAGGTGCTATTCTAACAGGGTGGTTCCCATATTGTTCCCTAATTATATTAAAATTCCTTTCCATTAAAGACCCTATATGTTTATCTTAATGCAGCAAATAGAAGAAATCATTAAAAAAAACAAGTTTGGAGGTTCTGTTGTGCCCCTCTCCCACCCTATAACACTATGAATAGTGTGCCCTATGCCCTTTTTCCCACTTTTATTGGTTTATGTCACTTGCACCTCAAAGAAAAATTATACTTCATCCTCTTTCCCCCAGACAGTAATCATTGCTTACACAACCCTTTAAAATTTCTCTTCTCACCCCATTTAATAACATATTATAATTGTTATGCTTTCAGGCAGTGAGAAGAGTAGAGTTAGTATAATAATCACAGAAATGCAAAATAGTATTTTCTTGGGTCTGACCCACGCATTCTGAAGGGACTCTCTATTCTCTCTGATTCCTTCCTGGTTGGTTTAGGAAGAATCTAAGGTGCTGAGACTTGGAAGTCTAGAGTCCATGTTATTCATTATCTACTCACTTGGAAATTATGGTTCATCATAGCAGTGACTGCTTAGTACTGATGCCCAGAGTGTTTCTTCTGGAACTGCCAAGGCAGCTAGCACCTCCCCCTCAATTCCTGATATTCACTATCCAGGACACTAATGGTGTCCTGCTATTACAATCAAAGCTGTCACCATTTACACTATTTCTGACGACAGTAACAGTCAGTGTCTCAGTGGATTGGTGATCTGTGTCTTTTAGCTATTCTTGCCTTGTTTTTGGAGTTTACTCCCCTAATCCCGAGTGTGCAATAAACATTTGTTTGCTGTATGCTGTGAACTCATTGATACATGCATAACACATATAGTCATGTGCTCCAGCCAGCAACCTATCATGTACCAAACCCACAGCTAAATTCAAGTTCAGAGAGAAAACACTGAAAATTGAGTGAGTACCTACTCGCACCACTCAAGTTGTTTGTATGTATTTTACGTAAATGTATTTAATTCCTACAAATGCAGTTTGAGATGCTTATTATCATTCCTAGAGTACTGGAAAATTAAGTAGCTTGCCCAAGATCACCCAAATAGAAATAATGCCTGTAGTTGAACAGATTTATTGATTGTAAATGCAGTGAACTTTAATTCAACAACATTTATTCAAGGAGTGTAGATTCTTGGAATCACAAGCTCTCATTTTGTTACTTGTTAAAGGTGTTTATTTGGCAAGTCATTTAACCTTTCTAATCTTTATTTTCTGCTGTTTTAAACAAGGCGAAGTCCAGCTGCTTCCTTAAAAAAAAATGTCATGAGGATTAAGCAAGGTGATGAATGGAAAATGCCTCAGAATCAGACAGCTCTGGTTTCAGATCCCCACTTTACTACTTAGGAACTTGGCCAAGTTATCTCAACTCTGTGCCTGAGTGACCTGATCTGTATAAAGTGGGTGAATTGTCCCTGAAGGTGTAGTTTGTAAGATGTAATAATGTACATAATGAACCTAACCTACATTCTACAACAGAGTAAACACTTTGTAGATGGATGTGCTTAATAAATATTTTATCATTTAAAACATTTTATACATGTGATTCTAGAGAGAACAGTCTACTCATAACTAGTGGAAGTGTAAATACGAAATGTGGGGATATTTTGGGAAAGATTCAAAGTCTAAAATTCTACCTTATTTTGTATATAGACTGTCATAATAGAAGATGTTTTTCAAAGTATCTAAATAATGAAAGCACATAATTTATATATGATGCCCACTTCCCTTAAGCCATAAAAATGGGAAGCTTGTGATTTATTGCTACAATGAATTACAATGTTTAATAAAGGTTAGTTGTGTGTCTCTTTGCACACTGAAAACAGAAAATGTGAGCAGACATATAGGTCCAGTTGGTGGTGGACTGACAGCTGTTTCATGAGCCCATTCTCCCTATTTTCCTTATTAGTAGTTTTGACTGGGTACACAGTTGCCCAGCTACTACTGATTTCCCATTCTGCCATCTAGGTCGGCAGGGTCATGAGATCTACCAATGGAACATGAGTATAAGTGATGGTGCCTCTTTTGGGCTCACCTGTAAAGTACTGCACCTGTATTTGTCTGCCTCCCTCTCCTTTCCCTCTGAAGCATGGTGTCTACCATCCTATACTTGGACTTATGTTGAAGACAGTCAGGACTCCTAGAGAACCTTCTGGAATGGACCTGCTTACACTCTTATACCAGTTTGACTATTACATGGAAGAGACTTAAGCTTATCTTTCTTATTTAAGCTGTGACATTGGGATGTCTTTATTACGGGAGCCCAAACTTAGTGCTAATGTACAAGTAAAATAAGAACACCAGTGACAATTACTGTGGCCAGTTTTTCCCTTCTTGAAGGAGCACAATTCCTATGAAGAGAAACTTACAAAGCAGAAGCAATATAGTAGAATATAGCATTAAAGTTAAGTTTAATTTACAGTTAGTAAAGGTGAAATGAAGGCTTTTTTAAAATTAGATTTATTTAATTGTATTTGACATCATTTGTAGTTCCCACCACCATTTCACCTGTGCACTATCACCTCAGTCCCTTGTGCTCCTTCTGCCCTCATCCCCACCTTTACCCTTCCCTCCTGTCCCCCCTCAATGATCCCTTTGGTTTATCTTTTACTTTTTGATCTTATTGAGTTTTTTTTGTTTGTTTTTGCTTGTAATTGCCCATTTCCTTGAGCTTACTCTTCCTCTTTTTTATTGTTGTTGTAGTTGTTTGTTGCTCTTTCACATTCCTCCTAATAGTAATAATATACTTGGAAAATCCTAAAAGCTCTACAGAAAAGCTAATTAAAATAATCTACCAGTTTTGTAAAGTAGCAGGTTACAAAATCAATGCACAAGTCAGGAGCCTTCCAATCTTAGTTTTAAATGTCACTTTTTAAAAATGAAAGAGCCCTGGTCCCTCCTTTATCACATAGCAGAAACTTTCAAGTGCACAATTCTTTAAATCCATTATTTCCTTGGAATGCAAATTGTTGTGTGACTCCTTTTAGCCTCTGATGGCTAGCTGTGTCATAAGTCATCTGGTCAGAGTTCTGAGGATATGCTCAGAAACTATAGCTCTCTGGAGTTTGAGGAAAGAAAAAATCTGAGCCAAATCAGAGGACTAGCATCCATCATTGAGGCTCTAGCAGTTCAAATTGAGAACACAAACCATCATAAATCCAATGAAAGAATTCAACACTGCACTGAATTTCAATGCCAATGAACACCATGGTTATATTTTTAAGGATAATTTTTTATGGTAAGAACCCTAATTTAAAACAGTTTTTAAGTATAATCGGCTTCCTTTATAGTCTTGAGGGAGCTGAGAGGGAGTCCATAGACTGCTTCAGACATTTGAGAAATCTACAGCACAGAAATTTTTAAGAGGATGGAACTCAAGTGAAATAAGTTAGAAAGTGAATGACAGATAGAGGATTGTTTATTCATGTGTGGAATGTAAATGACCAAAAAACATATACTGGCAAAATACAGTAACAGCAAATCTTAGACTTAGTGGCAAATTTACTGGGAAGGGAGTGAAGAGAAGGAGGGGGTTGGGAAAGGGAGTGGTAGGGCACTGGCACAGGAGGTTTGGGACAGTGAGTGGAACCTGTACATATATGGATGAGAAAAATAACTCCAACATTACATAGTCACTGAAAAATTTAATATACAACAATAATAATACATAACTTTCAAGAACCCCTGATCTAGACAATTAGAGACTAGTAGGTGTTGACTCAGAACCTTTTCATTTAGGTAGGAGATATGAACTGTATTTCACTCCTGGCAGGGAACTGGACTGGAAGACTATAAAAGGATGCTGGAGTTCAGTTCAGTCTGTCAGAGTTTAATGTTAACACCTTTCTGCCTCCTATCTCCCTGACCAATATGGACACTCACCATGGCTAGTAGACCACGCTCAACTTCACAAACAATTTTTAACAACCTTGCTTTGCACTGAGTTTCTCACCATTGACTTCAAAGTGGTCAATATATTGTATCTGTGAGTTAATTTTAAAAAAGTAAGTTTATGGAAATATTATTTTACAGGGAGAAAGGACAAATGTCTAACTGACGATGCTGCCGATGAAATAATTCTTTGTCAGTTACTAGAAATTCTTCTCTATTGTCCTATTTTCTTCTAAGAAGTTAATATTACCTTCATAAATAGTATAAATTGGGATGTACAAAGTCTACTACTGCATTCTATAAACACTGTGGAATAAACAAAATGTGTTTATGCTTTGTTAAATAGTTTTCGTCATTTTAAAATCCGTTTGTTTTTGAAAAGGAAATTTATTTCTACATCACTAAATGGTTTAACCATCTAAAACTGTTTTGTGAAAATCAATTTAAAGTAAAAGTTGTTTTGATTTTTTTCATCTTTTGCCTTCCAGTAGAATGTAAACAGTTCTACTTCAGATTCTTCTAAATTCCCATTAAAATTCAGAACTTATGTGGGAGTAGAATCTCTGGAATGAGGTCCAATGACGTTGAAGAAGCTTAAGTTCAGATATTATTCCAGGACTTACCAGCTGGAGACATTTGACCAAATTACTTACTCTAGTAATCCTCAACTTGGTGACAAATTAGAAACATCCAAAAGCTTTATAGTATGATTATAGAGATTCCCTTCCTTACTCTAGATTTGGGTTTAAATAGTTCATCATGGAGTTAGACTTCATATTTTTTTAAAGTTTCCCTTAGTTATTCTAATGGGCAATCAGAGAGTTGCCCATTATTATTTAAGTTTCTATTTCCCATGTTCTAGGTTATTATTAATGGAAAATGGATTTTAACATTTTAAAGTTTAAAATAAGGTGAAATTAATGATAATGAGAGAACATGACTGAAAACTTCTGTATCCCTTATAATCATTGCCTTTGTTTCAGTGTATAAAATGAACAAAGCCATTTTATGATACCTAAAGAGCCAAGATTTATTATTATAATTGCTTGTGATTTGTCTTCTATTTTACAAGTGACTTATTATTTCTCTTAGGAAAATTATTAAAACAATTTTACAATATTACTAATAAAAAAGCCTTATTTTATTATTTATTCAGACATCAAAAAATGAGAATGCCTTAACCTCTTTGTGGAGTTCACATTTTGATTACCATGTAAATATTTTTATAATGAATATCTTGAATTTGTTAAGAATTTGGTAATCTTGCTTATGATTTATAATGTTTATTTATTTGTTTTTGTTGATTTTAAAGCAAAAAGAACATGCACTGTAAGTTACTGGCTACAAGGATCATTTGAACCCTGCCTTAGGTCGGGTTCCCTGGAAGCAGAGCCTGAGATAGGGATTTGGATGTACACAATTTATTGAGGGCGTACTTGCAGGAGGAAGGGAGTTGAGGAGTCACTTTAAGTAGGGGAGGACGCTGAGTAATGATGAGACCTCAGGAGAACTCTAGCCTTAATGCCTCAGTGAAGGTCAGATTTTGGAGGTCAAATTCTCTGGAGAAGAAGGGCAGCTGTGCACTTGGGCTAGCCAGACTCATTGCAGCTGGAATGTGTGCACTAGCTGGTAAAAGACCAACAACATTTAATCCAGAATTTAATCCAATGTTGCATGTATTATCTTCCCCATTGCCGTTTCATGTTAACAGTTTCAGACCTTTAGGTGTTTAAGAATCCTTGGTAAGAGGAAAATAGCCATTGAATGGATCACACCTTAGGTATATACCTTAACAATGAAGAAAGAAGAGACAGTTAATCACTGCCACCTCCTAGTGTTAGTTGTTACACTGTGCTATTATCTTTCACAAGTGTTTTCATATGTAACTCAGAAGATACTTTAGCCAGAGACATTTAGTGGTATGAGAGCAAAATATATTTAAGAAAGATAGTTGAAAAATAGGAGTAATTTCAAAGAAGTTAAGACTAGATATTCTAAGCGAATGCACCAAATGTTAACTGTGTATCCCCAGGGCAAAATGTAAGTTATTCAGGAAATCTATGCTAAATACAAGAGTAAATAAATGGCATTAGGAAACAGAGATGACAGAGAGGTACTAGTATCAGAATTGGGTTCATTCACTATTTTTCCCAGAGATAGGAAAAAGGATCCCAAATTAGGTAGTAAATTTAGACTTAATAAAACACAGAAACCTGTATTTCAAAAGGCATCAGTTCTGTGCAAGGACAATATTTCCTTAATTAAATTTCCATGTTAACTTTTATTTTTGATTAGGAGTCTATCATTGTTCTGAGGTATTTATCCTGAAGATGACTGATTTCATGTGATATCCCATAAATCATGGATTATGTCAATATTCTGTATGTTCCTCCCATATGAACGAGTCAGAACTTTGTTGACTTGATAATTATAGTAGAAAACATTTGTTCATTTTCTCACAATCTTCCGGGCAGAATGCCCATCAGATTTTCATCAGCCTTGCAAACATTCTTTTGGCATGGAACATGATTTCATTAAATTGTGCTGGAACTTTCTTCCGGGGTTACACAAAACCAACTGCAGGTGTGAGTCAGGGTTTTCCCCCTCCTCTACATTGCAGATTCTTGCCTTCTAAATGCTAGTCTGCTGTTTGAGCAAAAGAGGTTTCAGAAAAATCTACCTTTTTCCTGTTATCAGCAAGTCCCTTTACCATTAAAAATGACTGTATCCTGGGAATACTGGTATTTGATAGTTTATTATTCTCAAGCTTCAGTACCAGAAAGATCACAAATTTGTAAAAATAAACACCCACTTATTTCACTTCCTTCTGGCTATTCTTATGCAGCTGTATGAAAAGCATGACCTTCCTGTGTGTGTCTGCTCAACCATTTGAGATTTGCATTATTTTCCATTTAAAATGTTAACATATAAGCAAGGGTTTATAAAAATTAGTAAAGTGCCAACCAACTAAACATAACTTGAATTCAGAAATATACATATGTTGTCCTTCCTTGAGGAAGAAAACACTAGGGTAAGTCATGGGCTACTTGGAATTCTCTTTTGTGGATGATAGATTTACAAATCTACACAGTCTCCTTGGTGCTCCCTAAAGATCACCTCATTGCAACTGGTTTTCTATCTTTTCCCTTCTCTGACCCATGTGAGTAATGAGTTTAACTGCTCAACACTCTCCCAAGGGTGGGAATATCCAGGCCAATAAAATCCTGACAGCATTTATGATTCCAGCACAGTGGAAGAGCATCTCTTTCTCATGAAAGAAAATCATGATGGAACAGAAATAGACTGGAAATCCTTGTAGAAGGGCGCTCTTGACTTACTATTTATGCTTCATTTCAAAATGTTTTTCCTATAAGGATTATGACCTGTGACATACACTCTAATGCATCATAGCACTTGAGATGCTCAACATAGGACCTCAACAGATCAGCATTACAAGAGATGGTTAATGACTTTGTGAGGTCATCACTGACAAAACTACTGAGGTTGGGCCTCCCTGGTGGTGCAGGAACTTTTAGCACCACACTGTGAAGCATTCACTGCACAGCAGCACAAGTTCGATTCCTGGCCAGGGAGGGGACCCACATGGTGCAGCTGCAGATTTCTCCTGCCTCGCCCGCTGCTCCTTTCAGTCTGTCTGCCTGTTCTGCTCCCCACTCTGTCTCTGGTGAATTCTCTCACCTCCTAGGATTCTGGCCTGTACCCCAGCTCTTGTATGCATAAATAAATAAATCTTAAAAAGAGATAGCAGCAAACAGAGGGAAATTAGAAGACTTGGCTTCACATGTACACCATGGATAATTCTTCCAACTATCTCTTCAGTATCCTGAAACTGTTATATGGTTTCTAAAAATATCTGAAAAGAAGATTCAAATCAATCTTAACTTTGATAATTTATTAGTTAGTCCTTAGACATCAGCTAATGAACACTCTTGTAGGCCCAGAGAGGTCAGATCAGTGAAAATGTGCATAGTGTTAGTGATGAGAATAGTTTGGTGAACACTGTTTCAGGTACTCAAGTAGAAGTTATATCTTACCTTTCAATAATTGAGAAGAGTAAGTAAAGTCTTCTTCTATAGATGAGGAAATAGATTTCAAATGGTTAAATAATGAAGGTGTAACACATCAAGTTATGCAGTGAACCCACTGTTAAAAGTCACGTATTTTAAACTTCACTACAAAAACTAGTTCTAGGACACAGGGTTCTACTCATTTGAGCTTTTAAAATTCTGAGTATCCTAATGTCCAGCAACAGACTGTTACAAATATATACCAGCATAGCTATAGAATATGATACCTATAATTAAAAATGTGAGCCATTTGAATATATTGTTGATAAGAGGTAATACAACAAGTTGGTTCAGTAAAGTGTGTATGTGTATTCACATATATATATATTTAATAATAGCTACTGAAATTCAAGCGGTATACACACCCATACACACAAAGTGGTAGACTTAATGAGGTAGGATTTGCTGTGACCTTGTTACTTAACCATGTAAAGCCTCAGTTTGTTCTGTAAAATAGAAATAATCATGCTTGTTACCTCATTAGGGATGTTGTGAAGGTTACATGACAGAGTTTCATAATAGGGTCAATCTAGTGCTTGATCCAGTGTTTGCATTAAATAAATTTCAGTCACTAAAAAACTTTGTTTTAAAAGTCCTATTTTTTTATTACTGTCTAAGAAACATTTATTTAAAAAGTTAATAAAATTAATCTTTAAATTCTTTGAGAGATTACCATCTTTCTGGAAGATAATTGCAATAGTAGGAGGGGTTGGATTGTGAAGGATACTGTATTTGGTACTAAACAATGAATACTTAAATAGCTACTGAAATTCAAGTGCAGCAGAACTTCCAGCTTGAGACATAACTGTGTTGTTTACTCTGGCATTTATGTCTCAACATGCCCATGGAATGAGTAAAGGCTACTTCTTATCTATCTGCTTACCTGAGGGAATGAAGATTCCTTTGGGGAAAAACCCTAGGGGAACATGGTAAAGTCTGAATATAAAACAAGGATCAGATTTGCAGGACAGGACTGATTTTGAGGTGTGTGTGACCTTACACTTTGACTAAACAGGTGGAGTGCCAACTGACCATGTTTCCCAGGAATATGACCCAGAGTTGGCTTTTGAGAAGGATAAGGAGTTCGATAGGAACTTAACAAGAATCTAAGGACTATCCCTGGAGAAATAGTGTTCATGGATTGAGGAGTCTATGGCTCTGCTGGGCTGATACTTTGTATTGAAATTTTATGAATATTCCATGGATCAAGGGGATAGTGTCAGAATCCCAGAGAATGCTAAATCAGCAACCAACCTCTTTCCCTCACTAATATACTTTAAAAATAATAATCTACATACAACCCTCTGCTTGTGTTTTCATTTTTCTCAGTGTCTTTTCAGGATAAATCCTGACAGATAGTTGAACAACTGCCCTTTGGGCGGTGAATTTTGATAGTTGAGCAAAGGGCTTGAGAATTGAGAATTCTGAAATAGAGATTGGATGATATTCTTATAACTTAATTACTTGAGTTCTTTAACAGACTTTTATCTGTCACTACCATGTTAAAATTTTATCATGCCCAAAATGTCTAGTCCTTCAGTTTATAATTTTTTCTCCTCTCAAATATATTTCTACTTCACTATTGGTTTTATTTTATCACGCTATTATAAGCTGGCATGACCTCATATTTGAGTTTTTACTCCATTGGATTTGTGTTTCTTATGGTGCCAGTTACATGTCTATTTCATGGACAAAATTCCAAACTTCAACAGGCTGAAAGCTGTGATTGGCAGCATTCAGAAACAGCCATGATGCAATAACAGTCAGCTGTCAGGGATTTCCTGGTCTCAATAGAACAGACTTTTGTACATTAACATCACAGAAATGTGTCATCCTGGTTTTCTAACCAGGTGTGCTAATCTTGTGATATGGTCACTGATCAGCTTCGTTAGAGATACCACAGCGGTCTTCTCCCGCCTGTTCTTGGAAGGACCTAATAACTCACAGCTGTATTCCATCACATTTCTATTCCTAAAGAGAGGAGATGGGTTAATAGCTGTATAGGCAGAAAATTGTTTTCAGAAGGATTTGGAAACAGAGCTGTAAAACTTTAATGTCTTCCAGGCCAATGTGTTGTCATCCAGGCAATCATAAGCGGCACTCAGTGTTGGCTATAGGCCTTTTCTCCCCTTTCCTATTCCCACTTAGAGGCTGCCTTCTTTTAATAACATCTCTTCATACTTGGCTTCTTAAGCAAGAGACCCATCTTAATATTTTTAAAGTGAGTTCTATCATTTATCTTCACTGTGATATTCCTGTATCTGGCCTTCTCTTCCCTCTATAATAATTTTGAGTCTCAGATCTAATTTTCCCCTCATAACCTCTTTTGTTTGTATTCACCTTTTCAAAATGAATATACTTGATACTGACCTGACACTCCAGTGGTGAATTGGGTTTCTAGGCGTCCCTTCAGCCTTGTAACTTTCCTTCTCCTTTTTTGTATATCTACAGAACCTGATCTTTGAATCTATTTAAACATTCCTTGGCTTTGTTTCAATTTTTCTTGTCAAATTAAGTTCCCTTTATTATATAAGCTCCAGCTCCTCACTGACTTTTGAGGGAAAATACGTTCTTGCCATTCAGATCCAACCTATATCATTCATGTTTGTGAAGTTAAAAATTCTTATTTCATGGAATTAGTCTCAGTTCATTCATCTTGCTTGTAAGTGTTCTGCTGATATTTTCCTTGGGCATTTTCATCTCTGTTTTAAAGCTTAAAACTAGGGCAAATCCTCATTCTATAAAGAATCACCTGCAATATTTTAAAGTCACACTAATATTTGAGGGCAGCAAGTGCTGCCACAGAGCTTTGTTATTGCTGAGAATTACTCCCAACTTCCTTTAATTGACAAATAGAGCAGTGCTTCTCCACAAAATTCCCATGTTATCTTTTCTCCTGAAAATTGTTTTAGCTTTCTGCTTTCTCATCTTTTAATCTATTTCAGGCTTACATAACAACTATCAGTTTTATTTTTACCTTTATTTGATAATGTTACATATATTTTTAGACCATCTACATATATTTAATGGCAGGTGGAGGATTTGATTAGAAATTTCAGTTGAAATAATAAATCATGATTCTTTCCTAAGGTTACAGCATGAGACGAGGCGGTGTTGTTTGATTTTTATCTTCCTTACATGTTTTTTTTCTTGATTTCCAGATTTCACTTATTCCTCCAGCCTTCCCCTCCTCACACTTTTGAACTTAACATTTCTAATCTCCTGTAATTTGGGAAACATTCAGGTAAATATTATAAGTTAACTTATATTTATGAAGACTCTCAGCAAGTGATCAGGATGGTAATATCAGCTTTCATGCTGAAGTAGCCTTTTTTCTGCTTATTTGTGAAATTTACATGATAATCTTGACATCTTCAAGGAGGGGGTGATAGGATATTTCTCTCACCATAGCTACTAAGTGAGGGGACATTAATGTTTACCCAAAACTCTGAATTGAAGAGGGTCTCCTACCAACATTTTCTGAATGAATCTCAAAGTACCAGTATACCAGTATAGACCTGAAAGAAAAGTAAAGTTTCACACTTTCAAACACATTTTAATTAGTAATTTTATATTAGCACCTATATTCTATGATTTTCCTTAGACAAATAAACATTTAGAACAGCTATGCTGATTTTAGTAGAACTATGGTGTAAGATGTTTTCAGAAGTCCCATGCTCTTGATCTACAAGATGAAAGAGGCACTTTGTCCAGGGTGCTGGCTGCCCAGGCCAAAGTAGGTAAATGCAAATAGTAGACAATGGTTGATAGAACAAAAACCCCACTATGCAGATCTTTTCTTGTGAACAATGAGATGCAATTCTTTCTAACTGACAGCAAGCAAATGCTTTTAATGATCTTAAGCTGGCTTCTCAGCTTAAAAAGATACCTGTCTAGCAACTGGTCGGTTGATCAGTCAATAGATATAGATCTATCTGTCTATGTATCTATGTATGTATGTATGTATGTATGTATGTATGTACCTTCCTATCTACCTAATCTAACTATTTGAGGCAGTGATAGTTAAGCAGAGGTAAAAGGAGGAAGGTGTGCAGTGGATCCAGTATGACTAGCTACCAATAGGAGAAATTCCAAAGATGAAAACAGTAACAGCCAGTCTTTTATCTGTTCTTATTAGCAGGGGTGACTAGAACAAAAATGGCAGTGATATTAATCATTTCAAATTAAGAGGCATCCTGGGTTCTTTGAATTCTAACCATCAGAAAGAGTTGATTTTAAGAAACACAATATTCCAGTGCTCTGCCTAAGTAGACATTAAAATATTAATTTTAAAATGGGGTGTCAAAATGTTTTTGATATTATATTTTCTAAACAGAATCATTCTTTTTAATATTCTTTTTTCAATAGCAACTTTGATGTTGTTAACTGACTATGAATGCTATAAAGCAGTCGTTTCCTAAAATCCATCATTTTATTAATTTTATGTGGCATTTTTATGTTTGGTATTTGATTTATTAAATCTTGTATGCCTAATGTATATTTTGTGATTAATATATTTAGAAAGATGGTTCAATTTTATTTTGATGTGATCGTTGATGCCCTAAATAATCACAAGCTTGTTGACAACCTGCATTTAAACATACTTCTTCCAGGCAACTAAAAACACAGCACAGCTCGGGTCTGCATGCCCATCAATCTGATTGACAGCAATGAAAGTGAGGGCATGCAGTATTTTCAATTGCTATCACTTACAAATAATATCTTTGTAATATGTTGCTTGGTTATTTAGAGATGTATTATAAATCATGAATCTTTAGCATCCAACTTTGTGTACTATTTTTGTATTCTCATAGATTTTATTTTAACATGGAAATGACATTATATATCCAAGTTTTAAAAAATGTTTTAGTAAGGACTTTGTAGCTCTTTACTTTTATTTATCAATGTTCTTTTTTCCAGAACAGTACAAATAGGGAAAAGACAAAATGTAAACCTTTTAAAATAAAGGAAGTTACATGAATACCCAACTGATATATAAAAAGAAAGAATAGATGAAAGAATGGCCAATATAATTTGAAGTATAGTAAGACATAAAATGAAAGTTATATATTTTTCATAATAATTATAACTATTATAATTCTTACAGACATGCTATGTATTTCAGATAATCATCTTTAAGGAAGTTAGGTTCTTTGAATCCCTTCTTATGGAACAAACTAATATCAAAATTTTAGAGCCATCATTTTAGGGAAAAATGATATTAGGACTTTCAGTGATTAATATTATTTGTTTCTAAGACAGAATCCAAAAATATTGTATGCTATGCGTTTTACTCCTTTCCTGCCAGAATTCTTGAGAGTAATATTAGTCTTAGGAGTAAGAACAGAGACTCAGCAGAAGTGGAGAGTTAGGAGGTGAATGAAAAGTTTTCTATCATTAGCTTGAGAAGTTCTTAGGGAATTGTCAAAATCTAACCTGGGGCTAATTTCTAGGAAAGTATGACCACCTCAGAAAATAAGAAAATGTCCAGGTTGTCACTTTAAGATATATTAGTCACCAACAACTTTGTATTCAAAGTTAAGATCTCACAAAAATAATGATTTCACTTTGCCATATTGACATTGTTTACTCCCTGTTGGCTTCTGGATTTCTGCGTACTTCTCATTGCTCAACTTGATGCTCTGGTTTTGCCAAATTCCCAGCCGCCTGACATGCTCCAGTGTGGTTTCATGTTAGCCCTGGCTTTCCCGTGATTCTGTGTTGTTGGTTCACTGATCCCTAGCTTCCCCACCACCTAACTTCTTGGCCCAGGGCTCCTGAACTTTGGACCCTGTACTTTTCCAAATTGCCTCCCTTTCTAAAAACAATTCTTAATTCCCTGGTAGTAAGTAAGTGTTCAGCTATGGTCCTTGCTTCCTGGTTTCTTCCCTCTTACAGTTCACCAGATAAAACACTGGCACACTCTAATCTAAATTTCTATGCTGCCACTTTTTGATGATACTGCCTAATTCTTTAGGTCCCATCTAACTTGTGCAGTATCCCAGAATTCTACAGCTGTCTCTGCCATTAACAGGCTCACTGCACACATGCAGGAGCTTAACCAACTGACAATATTCAGAGACAAATAGATATACATAATTGTTCTTATCATAATTGTGGTAGGTATTGGGAGGCTTACATTATGAATATGTCCATGTTATTGACTTTGAAAATCATATTTTAGTAATGTTGGAACAAGATTAAATTTGTGTGAATGGACTGACTGACCCTTTTGTACAAATACACATTGCTTCACTACAGCACATGAGTAGAGAAATCCTCCCTGGAGGAGAAATTTGACAGAAGGGACTATAATTCAATCCAACACTAACATTTCTTAGCTGAAGTTGTCTCCTGTGTATTGTTTTTGCTACTTTATTCTACATCATGTCCTCAACTTTCTCCAGATCAATCTCACAACAAAAATCCTTTTTTATATGCATTTTATCACAGTAGAGATAGATTTTCATTCTCAAAATATATTATTAAATAGCAGGTAAAATAAAATATTAATAATATGTAACCCTAAAGCCTAACATCTTGCTGCATAGTTTGCCAGTGATGGTGGTATAGATGACTGGAGGCCAGGGCAGAGTTTTTCAGAAACAGTACATGTCAAAGAGATTACAAGTCATGCCCTGTCCCAGCAGGAAAGAACATTTTTCTAATGCTAATGATACTAACAAGAAGAAAAAAGACAAACTCCAAAGTAAAATCTTCTACATCCTAAAGCAGCATTTGCCACAGAAACTTCTGTAGGGTGGAACATGCACCAGCCGTCTTTTCTCTCATCTTTCACATCTCCTTCCCTTTCAGCCTCTAGCTGCCTTTGACCATCCTGTCATTGGAGACCATTTTGTTTTAAGCATTCTGGAAACTTTCAATGAGAACAACAACCTCCACTGAATAAAACCGTATTTGATAAAATCGAGCCTCTTTTAATTTTAAGCTTCACCAGCATGTCCTAGACACAAAGGAAAATTCACTTCCTCATCAGATGGTCTTGCCTAGTTTGCAAACTGATTAATTGGCAGGGAGCACTAAATAATACTGTATTACTTCTAGAAGTAGACATGCAGTCCTGCTTTTCCAAATAACTTTTAAAAAAAAGATTATGGGACTAGATTAACCATAAACTATACAAAATACAGAGTTAATGTGTTTGTTGAAGTTTGCATATGCAGATAATGAAACCACAGTATGATTGTGGTAGGTTGTTTAGCCTTCATTGACAGTCTTTTATTAGCTGTTTGCAAAATTGCTGACCTACAAAGCAAGCAGTTATTCTAAGAAGTCAAGAAGACAGACTGGGGAGAGTCATCATGGTGAGACACAAGCACTTCCCCAACCTAAGGTCAAAAGTTCCTTATATAAGCAGTGGAGGACCTTCCCTTAGTGTGTGGTGGAAGGGGGAGGGAGTGGAAGGAGGATCACCTTCTCTGAATTTGCAATACCTGTTGGGTCCTGCAGGTTGCTGGTTTGTGCATGTGTGGGCATACTCGCAAGACTTCATTTAAATAAGATTCTGAATATTAATGTTCAGAAGATTAGTAGCTAGAAACCATTTTCTTTGTAGATTGTGTGATTCCTGTCTCTAGACAAAGATAAAAATATCTCTACCCCAGAGGTCTTCTGTTCCAAAGGACAAGTCTCCACACAGCTGTTTTTAGGTTCACACTAAATTTCAGAGGGAAGGAGAAGAGCTCAGTTGTCCCTCTTTCAGAGTATTTTCTCATGGTAGGGGTTGGGCATCTGTTCTGCTGGCTTGTTCCTCACTCCTACAATGATACACACTTCTTTGTTGTTGAGCTTTCTTGACCTTTTGACCACATGCATCTGGCTGCTTAAGCAACTTGTAAGGATCTTTTGGGTTTTAGCGTTTGTGTGGACTTTGAGCCTCTTCACACCTTCTGCTCTTGAATGTTTGCCTAATTAAATTTGGACTCACCTGCTGGTTACCTTTCTTGTTTGCATGGAGACTGCTTCCTGCTATTGGAGCCTTAACCCTGTTATGCTGCTGTTGAAAATATGGAGCAAGTTGCTTTTCAGATAAACATCACAAATTTTTGTGTGCCATTATTGCATTCTCTGCAAGACTATCTTTGTACATTCAGTATTGCCCTGTGGTTGTTGTTGCCTTGTTTGTTTTCTCTGTGGTGCTTCAACATGGAGATTTCAATCTTTGTTTAATTCTTTCAAAAATATTAAATGAGATGTGCTTGATTTGAATGGAAGAATGGTCATTGCTGGTTGGGTCATTATTGGTAATGAGAAATAGTACTGGAACAAAATGTAGTACGGTTCATGTCTCTAAGTCAAAACTTAGTTTGTAAGAAGGTGTGATGCTAATGGCTGCTGTTGCTAACATATAGTTAGGGAACTTGTAAGAGAAAATGAACTAGATAAAAAGCCCTGTATGTTATACAGACTTATTAACTCAGAACTGCTTGCTTATTCCTTAGGTAGCTTTAGACATGTCTATTAACATCACCTGTGAATTTCAGTTTTTTTGCACTCTACATCCTGTTGGTCAAAGGACCAATTAAGACAGTATACACAGAAAGTTTAGTGTAAGTCTTAGAAAAAAATAGACCTTTAAAAATGGCACTGATATTATCCCCTTTTATCAGAGGCTGCATTCTTTACACTGTGACTGCTTTATACACAGATATGATCACTTTAATTTCTTTCTCCAGCCTTTCAGATCTTAGAATGAACTAAAAAAAGCATGGAATGAAGATAAAACTCCTTAATAAGGTCATAATGTCTGATTTTATTCACTAAGGTACCCACTATGTGAAGGTACATTTGCTCAGGAGGGCATTTCCTCCTACTTACTACCCACTTCCTCCTTTAATATTCCCAGTACATCACTTTTGCTTTTCTGTGATGTCTCTATTGCCTGTTTGCAAGTTTTGAGTTGAAAGGCAAGTGTCCATGTGTCAGGTAGCATATGTAACATGAGAACTAGCGAAATGTTGAACAGATGACGAGCTTTTCTTTTGGATGGATAGAAGATGATAGGTTATCAAAAGGGGGAGACTTGTTCAGTCTCTGAGTGCACAATATACATTGTTTACTGTGGTAGAAACTGTATCAATTACAGACTCAGTTCTCCTTAACTCCTGAGCCCCTACCTAGTTAGGGGCTAAGATTAAGATACCTAGTTAGGGGTAAGATTACCTTAACTGAGTAGGACTTATGGATATACTCACATAAGTAAATTTGAAGATCGCAGGAGAACGACTGTGTGTGACCCAAGTCTGCATGTTGTTCTATGACTCCTTGCTTTGTCTTGCAGTACGTCTCTTTCATTTGCTCTGTTGCTCCACATTAGGGATTTATTTCTAGACTTAACTTAGGAAGCTCTCTATAAACCACAATGTAGTATTCCCAACTCTATTGCCTATTTATACTAGTTTTATTATTACCCTGAATTTGCAAGCCAGTTTTATGATTGTTGTTATAGCCATTGCATATTTTATCAGAGACAAGTGAACTCATGGATTCAACTCATAGGGAGAAGGGAAGAGCAGAAAGAAATAAAAATGCATTGGTTAATATTTTAAAGATAGTATCTTATCATGGAAATGTAATTCCATCAAATGGAAATGTTCAGGACCTTTCTACCATGTGAACAAAATGTGTGGTAGACAATGTAGTCAAAACTTCAATCAAAGTTATCAGAAATGTATTACCTGCTGCGTAAACGTGGCACCAAGATATTCTGCTTCCTATCTACTTTATGTGACTACTGGGCATCTGAACTGAGGACTTGTCCATTTCTGGTGTGGGCACCCAGATCTGGACCAACAGAGGCAGGTTGAGCTGTCAGGGACATTTCTCCATTTTAGCCTGCTTCTTGCCTTTATTTCCTGCTCTCTATTGAGTTTTTCCTCTTTTTCCTAACCACTGGTAGTCTTTCTTGTCAGCAAGAACTCTCTTCTTCTGTGTGACTGTGACAAAATAAATTATCTGCAAATTTGGCCTTTACATTTTTTCTCTGAACTTAGTAGGTAAGTTGTTACTGTTGTTTGTTTTTTTTAGCAAAAAGGGAAACAGGGTAGGGAAAATTACTTTTTTTGGCTCTCTTTCTGTTTGGTCTCAAGTTAGGAAAGAACTTGTGTTCTGGTTGTAAATCAGTAGGCTTCTCTGGAATTAGAAAATTTGGCATGGAATTATACTTAGTCCATCACTCACAATAGGATCGAGGCACATAACATGCTGAATTAAGATTAGTCTTCATTTAGAAAGAACATAGAGTCAGTTTTTCTAAGCAAAGTCATCCTAAGCATTCTCTTCCAGAAGTCAGAATAAGTATTTCAATGTGAAAGAGGAAAGAGGTGTGAAGAAAAGAGGAGATAAGATAGATCCCATATGAGAAAAAACTGCCATCTCTTCTAGCTTTATCCTAGCAATTCTTCCCTAATGGTATGAAATCCATGTTATGTTATGTTTGGGCTGGGGTCTAAACAAGGGACAAGTTGTGGAGAAAAGATAAAAAAGGAAAGTAGAAGGAATCCAAGGATAGGATGAGAAATTCAATCATAATTGAAGGGAAATTTGGCTAGACACCTATTTAAATTTAAAAAAAATGTACATAAATCAGTTGTGTATATTAGGAAATATTTATTAGCATTATGCTTTCTTGGACAGATAGAACCAATACTGACTTAATTTGTCAGCTTCCAGTGAACGTCTTTCTGATTTTGAAATCTTTGTCTTTCCAGCATTTGCCACAAATGTTTGTGTTTAACAAATTGGCCACCAAGGTCTTTGCGTGGTTATCACAATTTTGGTTGGAGTTCTGTGATGTCATATATTGGGGACTCATAAAGATCAAAGCCTCACAGAGCATTCTGGGAATGAATGAGCTTGGTATTTTCTAAGGTTTAAGTTAGCAGCCATTTGATAGACGATGTTCTAGGGTGAATGGTAGGAATAAGAGCCCACCTTTGTTAAGTGTGTTCCATGTGTTACACTGTGCTTTTTAGCTGCCAGGCAATGATTCATTTCATGCGCAAGACAATTCTGTGTGTGCCATCACAACACTAATGAATACCAGCTGAAAAGAACACACATAAGGAATGACTGGGGAGACAAAAGCTGACATCTGACAGGGAAATCCCTGGTTAGGAGAATGATGGTTAATAAGGAACTATCAAAACTGAAATTATAATTGAAAACACACACACACCTGTGTATGTATGCATGCATGAGCACACAAACACAAATGCATACACATGATGGTAGTTGTACAGCTGGCAAGTAAGTCATAATTAGACTGTTAGAGAAACTGGTACAAAAGAGAATAAGAATCTCTAATGAAAAATCCTTGGTTCTGGTAGAATAATTGGGTCAGCTTCCAGTGAAGCATTTTTAGGAAGTCACTTAGCATAGATGAAATTTTGCAGTGTTTTATTTCCAACTCCTAACCTCTCCCTTTACAACTCCCCTGGGTGAAGCACATGTGCAGATTCTTGTATGTGTAGTTTTCCAATCTTATAAATCATAATGTTAATACTAAAGCAGACTGCATTGTACATTGAACTAAGAGATTTGAAAACTGCCATTTTTAAACAACTCTCATTATCGCTAAAAAGTCTCAAATGCCTGACTGGTCCATGAGTATGTTATCAATTGTTTGAACCTCTGTGCTTGTAATATTCAAACATCAATATATGCATTGTTCCTTTCAGGTCCTTGTGTGCTGTGATATGGAGCTATTATTCAGGCACTTGCAATCTTCATGAAACACAAATACATTGAAGGTTGTTCTTTAAAGAGAAATGGATAATAGAAATTACTTGCTTTTCATAATGTAATTTGTTCAGTATCATCATAGTTATTTGGAAAGAAAAAAGATTTTAACCTCTAAATTCTGTGCTGAAAGATGCAAGGTTAAGATAAGGTTGTAGCATAGCTTACTTATTAGCGTTATTAAAAATAATAATTGAGTTAATTAAGATTGAATTATAGTGGCACCATCTCAATAGCCCCTTGACAGCCATTTTAATGAGTTCCATTAAATGTAGAAATAATAATTAAGCTATTTTTAAACAAGCTCAATAGTCTTTATAAGGACTCTATCATGTATATTTCTCTTATGTCCCATAGGTAAATTTGCATTAGCAGGATATTTAAACTGTGGAATATTTAAACTGTGGGCTCTAGAGATATCTGTGGTCATGACTGCTCTGCAGTGAATTACACAATTAATAGCATGCAGTTTATTTCAGAAGAGCAACTACAATGAGCCTATGTTACTCCTCTCTACATGACTCTTTTGCATCAAAGAACAATGGTAACACTAATGGAGAGGGGACAGTCTAAGGCAATGATAAAGGTCTCCAGTCTACCCAACTATTGGGAACTCCATTAATGTCAAAATATTTAAAATTCTCACATCTAAGTAACTGTATTTTTACTATTCTATGGGTTAATCAAAGATTTATGAATTTAGTAATAAGTTACATATATTAGTCAAAACTTACACATAGATGCATAGGAGAAATATAAGTGGATTTTTATTTTTTGCTCTCAAGGTTGCTATTTTTTTCCCCTTTTTCAGATCTCCTCAAGATAGGGCAAAGGTATAATAAATCTGAAATACAAAAGATAGATTCCCATGTTTTTGGTTCTTCTCCGTGGATATCCATCTGTTCAGGAAATTACAAAAAAGGAGAAAGGTTTACTATGGTACAGATAATAATACATCTTACATTTACTTGTTCTTTCCATGAAAATTATTTTGGTGTAAATTATCAGAAACATCTACTTTATATACTTGTATTTATAATTGGAACAAAATAAAATTAGAGGAAGAATAAAGTGGGTATTTATTTTTGGTTCTAATGCTTTTAATACTGAAACTTTATTTAATGAACAACTCAAGAATTTTTCATTTATGAAATAAAACCTTGACTTTAATGAGCTCAGGAATGACCAATGGTGTTAGGAAACATCACTTAACATAGATATTTTTAATGTTTTTTTTTATTGTAGTCTTTAAGTTAAAGACTACATAAGTTTAAAGACATATGATTGCTCAGAAGCCACAGAAAATTCTGATAAATCTTCATAGGTTGATTTAGTAATCTTCATTAGTAGTCCAATAGGAAGTTAATAAATAATTTTTCATGATGTCCTAGATTGTTACAAATCTGTGTGTTCATGGATTATTAGTTTAGATAGGACCACAGTATGCTCTACCCTGGAAAAGTCTACTGCCCCAGGGAACCCCTGCAGCTCTTAAATAAGAAAAAGCAACCACAAGGTCACTAATCTTACCATGATGACATACAGATGCAATCTTTTACTATTAAAGGATCTATTCATATATATCAGACAAAATTATATATTTCAGAAATATAATCAATAATTACAAAGTCAACATGGTTATGAGTCACTTGCTGACATAGTCACATTAAGAATATTGACTTTTTGGCCTATTGAACTGTATGTTCACAAATGATTTTATTTGCAAAATAATCCCTGACTATGATAATTAATTATAAGAATCTGTATGTAGGCAACATTAAAATTAGAAAAGCACCTTTGTCCTAAGTTGGCATTTTTCCTTTATAAAGTTGAAGAACAACATTGTTACTCTTCATCTTCTCTTTTCATGGAAATATTAACATAAATCTTCAGTCTCAAATTTCTAAAGTAATATAACCTTTGTGTGAAAAGTGTGTTGGTTATTTTAAGTAAAAATTGACTCTATTTTTAAAATCCAATAGAGGACATCATGAGAAATTAATGTAATTTTTTACATAAAGGAAGTTTTATCTTAAATATTTGTCTTATAACATTATTTTAAAGATGTCTAGTAAACTTAATGTTTTTACAATGATTCAATAAAAGGAAAAGAGGACTAGGGTAAAAATGTAACATTTTAATCACCTTTAAGCCTACAATTTACATTTCCCTACATTTTGTCATGTTTTGACTTTATATAAATGTAGAAAACTTCAACCCCATGCATATTATGCTAGAATTTCATCAGTAATTCAAGCTGGGGTTTTAAATAAAAAGAATTTTGTTGTTGTCTTAGACTTTTCCTAGTGTTGTGTTCAATGCAGGGGATATTTTAAAGTTTGCAAATTGATTTTTAAAAGAGTTGATATAGTCACTAAACTTCACTACTTTACTTATTGTGTCTTTTCTAGTTTAATACATTTCAAAACCAAAGAGTCTATGCAAGTCATACTAAGAAAAACCTACCTGATAAATACATGAATGTGTTTCACTATACAGGTCCATTTTCTTTTGATGTACAAAGCTATGCACTGAGAATTTAAAGAATAAATGAACAAAAATATAAAATACATGAAAATATCTTTATATTCTGGTTAATGTGTGGGCTATAACTGTCTAAAATAATGATATGATATTAAAATATGCAAAGTAGTTTATTGTTTTCCTGTGAAGATGATGCTGATAACTTTAAGAGTCTAAATATAAGCTAACAGTAAACATCTAGTTGTAGCATTGTTTCTGCTTTACCTTAGAAGGAAAAGGTAAAATTTACTCTAAATCTTTTTAATTCCCTCATTCCCAGTGATTGAAAATAGATTTCCTGATGGCATGGATAGTGTCTGAATTGACTTTGCATTATGCATAAGCCATGTTGTGCCTGTATAAAGAAGCCATCCTTGTACAAGGCAACTACCACTTTCTTGAATTGCTCATTTCTCCCAATATTATTTTTCTTCATAAAATGATGAATATTGGACTCAACTACACAACATTTCTAATGCTTGTGGTAGTATTTGGGTAGCCCCAGCGGTTTTAAAGAACATCAGCAGGGTATGGGTAAAATTTACATTCATGATGAATGTCTACCTACTGCTTAAAGTCTCGGCTTTAGAGGCCAGGTTCTGAGATTGCAGGATAAATGGAGAACATCCTCCCAGCAAGTCTTGTACATACCCCTTTATAAGTTGTATAAAGCAACTTACTGATATTCACATCTCAGTGCTACTGTTCACTCTCTTACCTGGTGACTTTTGTCTACACCAATGTTGCACCTGGGTTTGATCTTGCAGTTATTGCTAACTGCTTCAACAGATACTGAACACTCCAAAACCAAATCAGACAGAAGAGACCTTTTCTGTCATAAAACTAAATTTATTTTATAAGGCTCCCTGAAGGTGGCCTCATTTTCTTCATTCCATTTGTTTGTTTTGGAAATACCCTTTCCTGGAGAACTTGAAACACTGTTCCCTAACCGATTCAGAATACATTTAAGTGAACTCATCTATGTTCCATCCAAATCATCTTTATTCCTTAAAGATTCATGGGAGAGTCAGGTTGAAGTCTTGATGCTTGAACTTATATCTTAAGGGACAGTCATTTATAAGTCTCTCTCACTGGTCTTTCTATTCTTGAATAAAGCACACTGAACACAAAGTCTTCTGAAATCATATAAGGTTGTTTGCTCAGCATTTGGAAACTCCACCATTTGTCTTCCTTAGCTCTGCCCCAGTTTATTCCAGCTTACCGCATTCTACTCTCCACTCTTACAAAATAAACCTTCAAAGTTTGCTTGCTACCATTTTATACTTGGAAAAAAAAATAGAAATCTACAAAGCAAAACATAAAGGGGAAGATAATGACTTAGTAGTCTTTTTTTTTTTTTTTTGTCTGCTTAACGTCCAATTTCTTGAACTGCCTCTTATTTATTGTCTTATTGGAATATATTCTTAGTTTATTTTTAATTTTTTTTAAAATATGATTTTCCCAAGTTTCCAGAAGTATGTGCTTGCCAATTTTTTAAACATTGAAGAACTAGTTTTCTTTGACTTAATTCCTTACACAATTGACCTTTCCTATTTTTTCTGTCTTAAAAAAAAAAGAAAACTTTTAATTTTTATATTTCTCCAGTTTCACTTTAAGATCATAAAACTAATACTCATCTCTTAGGAAGTACTTTCCAAGTTTATGAATTATCTAAACTGCTTGCTGTTCTTCCTGATATTTCCTATGGCTTTTTGGCCATTTCAGTCTTCATTAGCACCTCCAACAGATGGTGAGCACAGACAGGAACAGGGAGAACACTTAATTTTTCTATTTGTGGGAAACTTGAATAAGAGGTTTGGTTGGATATGGCATTGACATTAATGACTAAAATGGATTTTAAATTTGTCTGTAGGAGGATAGCAGTCTTCTCTTTACAAAAGAAAATAATGTTAACTGTTACTGTCAAGAACTTGACCAGTATAAGTGATATCTGAGAGGGGAATTTTACTGTGCCTTGCTTAGGGAGATGCTGCTACTGACACATTAGTTAACAGAATCCAAAATTTGTACTCAAATGGCCTGAATTCAAGTCTTCTCTCCATATGTCTTAGCTTATGGAATCCTGAGCAAAGGGTATGAGATGTTTCTCTATGTACTCTTTTCTGTAAAATGTGAACAATAATAGATTTTTCGTAAGGCTCATGCAATGAAAAGACATCTATAGGAAGGCACTTTGAAAGCTATAAGGAATATTCCTATTATTGTTATTATTAACATAACTGAGTTATGTTGATTCATTTGTATTTTCTCATTTAGCTTTCCTGCATGATACTTTCCTAAGTTGATTGTTAGGAAATATTTAATTCTTCCAGTTAATTTAATTGGCTTTAAGTGCACTGAAGTAATGGCCTCAGTCTTGAATCTCCCATTAACTGAGGTACAGTCCATTCAGGAAAATAACATTTTATCAAATGTGAGATCAATTGCTTTTAGTGTCCAAGTTCATTAATTGACTTAATAGATCAGCTTTGTAACTCAACTATGTATTTCCCATTATTGGGATAAGTAACCATAATGAATTAGATTCTCTAAGTTTCAAATTATTTGAAACAAGATAAAGCAGACAATACAGGGGAAAATGGAAAAGGAGGAAAAATAGTACATTTCTTATTTAAAGAGTTTGGAGTAATATGAAAAAAAGGATGAAATAAAGATTTCCTAGATAAATGATAAGGTTTGGAGTATATGTAACATTTAGATGCATGCCAAGAACTTACTTACTAATTTCTTTTTTACCTGCTTGAGTACTAGGTAATAGAAAATTATTTTTAAAGTTATATGTGATTTAGGTAGCTTTTCAGTAAGTAATTTACTGAAGTAGGATTATTTTGCTTATATGACAAAGTTTGGTTTTCTAAAAAGTGTAAACCTGATGGCAAGATTCCAACAGGAGAATGAACTTGTAATCTACAAAAGGTAGATGTACTGAGAGTAAACCCATCTTGCTCTTATTCCAGTACTCAAATAGAATTAGATCTTTAAATACTTTAAGTTTCATGCCAGTGTTAAATTAGGAGTTAAATCCACAAGTAGGAAGTTGCACGTCCTGTGGAATGTTTCACTTTATGGGTATGCATCTGTGATATGAATGGGATGATGTGTGTGTGTGTGTATGTGTGTCGCTGCATGTGGTATGTATACATGGGTGAGCAGAGAATGGAGAGAGGGTGTGGTGAACTGGGATGTGAATGAAGGGGAATAAAAGCTGTCTGCAAGAAATTATGAGTCAGTAAGATCAAGGAAACTCTAAAATAGTGAGAGATTTAGAAATGACCACTTAAAGTGTAAAGCTGGAGTTTTTGCTGGGAACTGATGAGATGGGGGTGGGGTGATCTGCACAACTTGGAAGGGAGAAGTTAATTCTTTTATAGAACCCAGTGAATGCCTGCCTGAGTCTTGGCTTAAACAGCATCAAAGAAAACCATTTTAATTGGAATCTGAGATTTGAATTTGTTCCCAGGCAGAAGGGACCCTGCTTTGCTTGGTAAAGGTAGACATAAGTGAGGTGGTGAAGAAACAACTAGACATGCTCAAATTGTTAACATGTATTTCTGAATGGTGAGATTGTAATTTCTTTTTTTATGCTATTTTGTAACTTTCCAACTTCATAAATTAAACATACATTGCTTTTTAAATTAGAAGTAACACTATTGATAGTACTTTAAATCATCATTTTTTTTGTACCCTTACTCTGGTGTTCTAGAGAACCAGGGAGTAGCATGGGGACTGCCACAAAAAGCATGTCACTTCAGTAAGAGAACAGTGATGGTTTCTACATGCTTTCCTCAGTGTTTAAATGGGCATAGAGCATTCTTCCCTTTTAAAGTCCTTAACTGATGGCAGGCCTTTGATGCAACTATAAAGGATGGAAGTAGTCTGCAGCCATAGTAGCCCTTTTTTTGGTTCTTTCCTTTATTACCTTTCTCACAGGACTTGGCTAGATTGATCTGGTCTTATTTTAATAGCAGCAGCAGCAGCAGTAGTTAATTTTGTTTCATTACCCTGAAATGTGTTGTTCAAAATGTTGGGGAGAATGAGCATGAAACTCACTCAATCTCATTCCATCTTATTTAGCTAAAACAAAACTGCACTTTTGCAAGAACCAAGAGAAAAACAAAATCTGCTGTTTTGAAACAGACAAAGTTTAAAGCATAACCTTCTATATAAATCCTTAAAGCAGATCTTGGCATATTTTAATACCCACACAAATTATTCATTGTTGGTGAGTGTCTGAAGGAAATGTTAAGATTTTGGCAAATCTTGACTATTCAGTTTTGTTGCTGTGTTTTTTGCCCTCTTAGGAATTTGTTTCCCTAAAAGAAAACATAATTAAAAACCCAGTATCTTATATTAAAGAATAAAGTAGACAACATGACAACACGAACTAAAGTCTTCAAGGACTCTGGTAGAGATATAACCTTTAATTTAGTAAAGTTCATTAAAAACACATTTTTAATCCTTACCTTTAAATCGTGCTTTTTGACCCATATACGTAAAATATTAGACAAAGTGATTATACAAATCTTATTGAGAATCCTGTAACTAAATTCCAATGAAAGTGACCTGACAAGATAATATCCAGAGGACTCTGAGCATGTTTTTCATGCCCTTGACTCTGGAAATGCTGATACTCCAAAACTTGCCCAAGTATAGTGAGGTCATTATTTTCTCCTCTCTTCCTCCTCTTTCTCACCCTCCTCCTACTCCATTTCTTACTCCTCCTCCCATCCCTATCTTCCTTATCTTTCTTCTTTCCTTCCCCCTTCCAACCTACCTCACCTCCTCCATTTCTTCCTCTAATTTTAATTCTGGGTCCCTAGCATTCATCTTGTGCTAGAGATATCGATATAGCAAGGTCTTTCCTGCTTGGGAGAGCGACTCTCTCCCCCCTCTAAGTTTTCTTTAATCCTAAACAAGCCTTATAGAAATAAGGTTTGTAAATAGCAGTGGGAAAATAATAAGGGGCTGGGGAGCTAGGGAAGGGCACCACACCTACTTCACACACACAGACACACACACACAGACACACACACACACTGCACAGCATACTATGTGACTAATTATCTGTTTGCTTTGAACTAAAACCTTTGCTTTAAACTTATTTCCTGGCCCCATGATACCCAATGAGTGCTGGATGTTGACGCAATCAGAAATCAATCAAGCAGACCAGAATATACCAAGGTCAAGATAATTGGAAGTTGATAACAACAATGAAAAATGGTGAAATGTCAGGAACATCAACTATGATGGGGACTACCCTGCTGAACTAATTTACTTATGACTGTTTTTGTTCAATTCACTATGAAGCAGCCAGGTAGAGATGAAGTGTCAAAATGGTTTCTTCAGGCTCATATGTCTGCCTTTCTCAGATTACGGCTCAGCTATCTGAGGGAAGCAGTGGGCGAGATGGGAGATGTCTGCTGTGCCATGTGGGTTAGCTCCCTAGCCAGGGATCAAACTCATGCTGCAGTGACTGTGTATAGCTTTATAGTGCTGAGACTTAACTCCTTGTGCCACTAGGAATGCCCAGCAAATGTACTTATAAATTCATTTCCTATCTGTGCTATTGGCTTTCAGAAGTGACAGTCAGCAGGACCCAGCATTATTGGCAACAGTATTACACATCCCTGTTTATCTCTGAGACCCCTTAAATCCTGCCTGTCTTTTATTTTGACCATAACAGACTTTGCTGAGGGCATCCTGACCAGTTAGCTCTCATCCTTGAATCATTTGTGTATGTTTTTTTTGTTTGTTTTTATGGAGTTCATGGAAAGTACACTTTTAATTCAGAATAGAGTTGAATGGCAAAATTTAGCATTAAGTGATACCATGGGCATGTTCTTACCAGAGACTGGAAATTCAATGAAGAATGCCATCTCCTTGGAGTCTGTATCAGTCACATCAGCATTAGATGTGACTAATGCATTAGATGTGACTCCTCTATTAGAATCTTTCAAATCTCTTAAGAGTTTATTTCGTCCTTAAAGGTACTACAATCTGTATGCAGGATATCTACCAGCCCCAATTAAGTCACAAATAAGAGAGGAATAACATAGTCTGAGTCCCATAAACAACCAAGTATTTATAATACAAGTTATACTCTTTGTTATAAAGGGGCTTCTAGGATAGGAACATAGTGGTCCTTTTTTAAGAAGTAAAAGGGAAAATGGGGACTTGTAGCAGTAGATATGTTCTTCCTTGCTTAATCCCCAAGTGACAATCTTTCTATTCATTGTACTGCTTAACTTAAAATATTTACAACACACAGGTCAATGAAGATGGGAAGTAGAAACAGAAGCCAGGAGATGTAAAGGGGAAACATTGATACAAGTGTGCATTATAGAGTCCTGTATCATCAATCTTTTGAATTAGGGACCACCCAGTAACCAACCTGAGTTCAATTTTTTATTGTCATCTGTTTAAATTACATGTGATTAGTAGCAGTTAGACAGTGAAACAGGTTATTGATATAAGAAGTTCTTTATTATAAATATCACAGTCTTGAGTCATACTTATTCACACTTGTTTTCCTGAGGAGTTTAAATCCATCAAATGTGTAGATTTCATTTTGGTTAATTTCACTACTTTCCAGCTTTTATCAAAAACTGCCCATTGTCATTTACCTGCCAGGTGATAGCCATGTGACTTGATGAAACTGACATGGTCCTACCAATTAGAAAATAAGCTGTGTTGTTTCCAACTAGGAACCCCATACACAGTTTAACAAGAAAGTGCCAAAGAGATATATTCCCCCAACAGAAGTTACCTTGATTCACTAAAGGGCTGAGAATTTTCTAGCCAGAAAAGGAGCTATCACTGGGATAACAGAGCCAGGATGAGGCAGATCAAGGAGACTCAGAAAATGCAGAAAGAGAATAACAGAAAAAACCTATCAGTGTCCACACAGACTTTTGGTTTTGGTGTTACTAAATTTGAGTGTGTTCTCTTCTATAGTCCTGGAGATCACTAATGAAGACACTGTCATGTTGTGCCTAAAGATATCTAGTGATCATTTCTAAATAATACAGAGATCTCTGTATAACTTTTTGAAATAATTTAAACCGGCACTCCAGATAACCAATACTCTGAGATTTCCAGTAGTGAAACATTTACTCTTGTCTTCTTTCCTCTTATGTAATTCCAAGGGTTCTTAAACCATGGTAAGGGAGTAATTATTCTTTGTATTTTTCTGAAGATCTAACTAGAGGGCATTGATCTAAATTAACAAATCTAGGAACACAGGTTTAATGACCCAGGTAATTCTGATTGGAGAAATACGATTTGACACAGAGCTCTAAGAAAAGCAAGTAAGACTGTTGTGTGGGGGAGTTATTTGGCCAAAGAGAGGAAAACTCCTAGAGGACAGGAGACATACACCGTCCGTCCTTGAACCCATCCACAACCTCAAGTCTGTGACAACTTGTGTGTGTTGGACTCTGAAAGACTCCCTGTGGTGTCAGCCCGGCTCCATAGCACCACTGAGGGAGGCAGTGGGCCAGCGCTGGGTTTCTCTTGATCTCCCCAGCAGTTCGGGGCTAGAAGCTTCTGATGCAGCCAGTTGCTAAATGAAATCTGAAACCCCGGGCTGCGTCTGAGGGTTGGCCCCACTCAGTTGTTCCAGCCTCTTGTACTGTATATTTACACATTCACACACAATCACTCTTTCTAACTTCTGGGACTCTTCTTTGCGCAACTGCTAGGATTTCTCAAGTGCATGTGGCAACTAAGCCCAGCTCCGGGTGGAAACCGGCCGTGCCAGGGAGGGCCAGAGGAGCTGTCAAGGCTGTGGCAGGGACACGAGAGGATCCTAGCCTGGTCAGCAGGGGGGAAAACACCCACAACTTTCTACCCTAGGCACAGCTCTTTCAGCAGCTGCGTATTTCCTTCTTAAGTACTGCGGTGAGGCCAAGTGCATGGGGCGCAACACTTCCCCTGGTCGTGGGAAGTAAAGGAGCCTTCCCTTCCTCCTTTTTTTCTTTTCTTTTTTCTTTCGCCTCGTCGGGAGGGCCGTTTTCTTCCGAGCAGCCTCCGTCCTGCATCTTGTCTTGCACTCGGAGCAGGGTAGGTGAAACCGCTGCGGGGGTGTGCGCCTCGGGAGGCTGGGACGCTGGGACTCGGCCTCCTCCGCGCGGGAGCTGCGGGCACTGTTGCCTGTCACTGGGGAGGGGGCGGCTGGGGACAAGGGTGGCGCAGTGTGTGTGTGTGTGTGAGTGTGTGTATGTGTGTGTGCGCGCAGGAACGCGTGCGAGAAAGAGAAATGGGGAACAATGCTTCTTTTTTTATTTTTAAAAGGACACGAACAGCGTAAGCTGTTCCTATGTGCTATGTGTTTTGGGGCTTAAAAATAGATGGAATTAATAAAAGTTCCTTGGGTATTTCAGCTCTCTGCTAACTATCCATTCTCCACCCCACCCCCATCCCAGTTTGCTTCCACTTGTATCTTATGAGATTTCCTCGATAACAGCCATACAGAAATAGGTTCATAATACACACTTTTATTGCAAACACAAAACAGTGGAGAATTTTAAGACATCCAAAAGATTTTGTCTAGTTTTTTTTTGGGGGGGGAGGAAAAGGTAACTTTTTGAGGAAGTGTCCATCCTCTTTTGCGGACATATATGCAATATGTACTTGTTTCAGGACCTTTCCTGTTTTATTCTAATTTATTTGAAGAAAATAGTGCATTTGTTTTATAAGTTTCCAAATAGAAGGGGAGATAATGTCACTGTGGATTTCTTAGAGATGGTAAGTTTTCAGTACCAGACTCCCTTGTAGTCTATAAGATCTATTTAATTAATTTCAATTTAAAGATCAGCTCCAAGTAAATTCTGTTTCCATCATGGTTTACTTTACACTTTTTAAAAACCTGCAAGGCATCATTTTTAATACCTTTCTAAAAATAGTAAATAAATAAATCTTGCTGGGTATTTGAAATAGAAAAGTTGTAAAGGGTTTGCTTATCCATAAGTAAAACAATATGTGTTACTCTGTCTACTCAGTGAGGCAAATTAATTGAAATCCAAGGATATTTACAGTAGAGTTAAGAGCTTTACCCAATTACTGCAAAGAAGGACAGACAGATTAAATACAAACAATATGTCCCCTGAATCTAATTAGAACTAAAAGCCAAATCTTAAGGGAAAGAACGGATATTGGTGTTAAACTGGGCATCATAAACACACAGAATTAATATATTATAAAAAAACATAAAACATGTACAAAGTATATGGCCACATCAGACTTGTTAAGATGTCACAATCCCTTTTAAATTATTTTATTTTATTTTTATTTGGAACCACCCTAAGTGTCCATCAACAGACAGATGGATGAGGAAATTGTGGAATATATATGCAATGGAATATGATATAGCTATTGAATTTCTTAGTATAGTGTTGCTCTTCTTTGGGGATATTTCAGCTTCTCAAATATCCTTTTCACACCATTCCCCTTTTTTGTCTTCCCTGACTTCTTGGCCTTCAGGTAGGAAGGACATCTCCCTTTACAGAGATGTCTGAGAATTTACCTTAAGACATTTAGGAGACTGAGATATTGACAAAACTTTAAAATAAATGCCTTCCTCCTACCACTCAGAAGAGGCCTGTTTTTGGTGGGAAGATCTTTAAGTTGGAATAAGGGATAAACTGTGAGTTATTCATACTAGAATTTAGTTTGAGTTATGAGTAAGGAATATACACCTAGCGTGGTAAAAGAAGGAAGAATCTGTAATTTTTTCTACATGTGAAAGGCTGTTGAACACAATCTCTCCTTGGCTTTCAACTATATTATTTGATTTTGTTCCTTAATCTCAGGGGTTTGGATTTGAGAAGGGGAAGGGCTTCTCAGCAGTGTTCTTTTGGAGCTGATATACTGTGAACCTGAACCATTTTGAAAATACAAACCTAATAGTAAGAGGGAAAACATTTCTTAAGAGAAAAATTATTGTAGAAAAAGTTGACAAAAACATCCATTTAAGTATAAAAAGTGAAAAGTGGACTGAAATCCTCAATGGAATTTTTTCAGTTTTTGCTGGGATAATAATGGGCAAAGCTCTGAGAGTTTTCATCAGTCATGGTTTTGTATATGGTGTGATCTGACTCTCTGGGTAAAGAGTGGGAGGTAAGGGAAGTGGGGGCTGGGCAGGAAGGGTGAGGAATGTGCAGCAGGTGGTGATGAGTGGTGAGAGTCTGATTATTTTGCTGTCTTGGCCAAAGGCTACTTGGTGTTTACTAACAATGCAGTAATTTTGCTGTGACCTATTTTTTGAAGTGTATTTTCTTTGTGGCCCTGTTACAGCCCAGGCTGATTTCTCAGGGGTGAAAACTGGACTTTGTTGCAAAGTCCATGCTCTGCTCTTAGTGTTTGCCATGCTGTATGGGCCACCACAGGTACCTGTAGTTATTTTCCTGTGGCATTTTTTAGCCACTGGTGAAGGATCTTTTCCAATGAATTGAGTTTATCTAATGCTGAGTCCTTCTTTCTGCCAGGTTTCCATTTTTGGTAGGGGTAAGTGTTTTAGAAAACCAAGATGGAGGATGTGGATGGTATTTCAGCTTGGAGCCCAGTAGATGGGACAGTCACCCAACTGGTCACACCTGAATTTGGAAGAGGTTGAGGATAACTGGAACTCATTTTGAGGATAACTGGCATTCATTTTAGACTGATTACATTTTATTGAGAAACAAAGCAGACAAAATTTAAAATGAAAAGATGCCAGTGTACTCTTAAATCATGGCTAAAGGATTGAGACTTCTCTCAGATGGAGAAAGGTATTTAAATATTAAATACTGAGGGCCTCCCCGGTGGCGCAGTGGGTTAAGCAACACACTATGAAGCAAACCGCAGCCACTGCAGCACGAGTTCGATCCCTGCTGCCGGCCAGGG
>JAGFMF010012298.1:1782894-1850417 GCA_019455555.1 Galemys pyrenaicus
CTGTTCTGCTCCCGCTCTCTGTGGTGAATCCTCTCACCCCCCCCCCCACACCTCTGGCCTGTACCCCAGTGCTTGTACGCATAAATAAATAAATCTTTTAAAAAAAAATTAAATACTGAGTAGTCAATTTAAGTGTGAAGTAAGTGCTCTTCAAGTGAAGAGTTAGAGCTTCAAGCTGAGTCTTGAAATGGTAACCCATCTATCTTTGCTACATGGACTGAAAGTTTATAAGAGTAGGATGGTTTCAGTGGCTAAGTAAAAGCACACTTAAAGTGAAGGGATTATTATTATGAGTCAAAGAATGTTCAGTTTTCAGAAGTTATTGTGTCCATGGGTGCTTTTAAGCAGCATCTATCCTCCACTGTGGCATTGCCATTGTGTGTCTTTGTGAAATTTACATCCAACGGTGTAAATTCCTTGTTCTAAAACCTTTGGCAGATCATGATAGCTTATAACGTTAACTCTAAATGCTTATTATAGTGAGTAAGAGCCTTGCAAGGCTGTACCTTTTTAGTTTCCTCTTCCTAAACAAGGACTCCTCACTGCTCACACTTCTGTTTTCTTACTCTTGGGTTTTCATTCTCCTGGAATACTCTCTGCCTGGAAAGTTCCTCTTGATTCTTGTTGATCCTATCAGATGAGACTTCCTTTTAGAGAACTTACCAGTTTCATGCAGGGAGAATAAATCATTTCATCTCATCTTTTGCTACTGTGTTTTGAACATACTTCAAATAGTTATCTTCTAACTTTTATGTGCCCCCTACCCTAAATAATAGCAGTAAGTTTCATAATAGGTGTAGTGGTGGCAGGCAAATTACCAGTATCCCAGTGTCCATCATGGTGTCTGAAATGTAGGAGCAGTCATTAAAGTTTCCTTAGTAAATGGGCAAAGTCATGAAATACTAAAGTAGTGATGGGCTTTAATTTGCACAGATAGTTATAACCCCACAAGTCTATTTGAATATATCTCTTTGGACTCAGAGTTCATTTTCTAAAAGTAACAAGGCTACAAAATTCTCTTACCAGACCAGCCCATTACTTAATTCTAACAATTGATAAAACATTGTGCTCTTATAATTCTTAGCAAAAGCAAAACAAAAAAATGCTGTGAAATCATCTTTTCTAAATATTTTGGAAATCACAAAATGCACTTGAACTTAAAATTAATCTGTTATCATAGATACACATTTCCCACAATATTTACGTTATACTAATAAAATCTGTAATCTATCAGATCCCAGTGGGAGGTCCTCTATTTGACTGCAAGTTCTAATATTAGAGCTAAACTTGGAGATTCTGTTGCCTGTGGGGTAGGCAATAGTCTTAATCAAACAAAATAGAAATGATTTTGGTGATTTAATGATTATTTTTAATGCTAATGCTTGAGGGAAATTGGATTTAATTAAAGGAGAATGTTAAGGTGGATAGAGAGGAGGATAGTAAGAGGGTCATCTTCTTTCAAGTAACTGACTCCTTATTTTATTGATATACTTTTCATCTCATTTGAGTATTTATCCAAAATCTGATTTGAGCAAATCTAAAAGTTCCTGAAAAAAAAAAAAGTCTTTGTCCATGCTTAGATGGAGAAGGGTGTCATACTACATTTGAGTCAAACTACAAATGGACTCATTTAAATTTCAAGACAATAATACTTTTGCACTTATACTTTTGATATTTAGCACATGAATGATTTAAACACACTAGGCAGGACCTTAATTTCAAGTTGCCCTGTGTTTAGTAATTCTTCAAAGACCAGAGGAACTAACCATTGATGTTTAAGAATCTAACCACTGTTTTCTCTAATCTTCTGTTCTTGATTTGTGTGGTTATATGACCAGAATTGACCTACCTTAATGGCATTACAATAACTTTTTGTTAAAATGCCCTCATTTAACTATGCTTTAATATAACATGGCACTTTATTTCATTTTTTGCTGATAGTCAGAAGGGAGCCTACATAGGAAAGATCTTGACCTTTTTTATTGTTACTTACTTCAATATTCTGTATGGAAGACTCTCCCATCTTTGCTTTTTTGCTTGAAAAAGTATATCTGGTAGGATAAATGAAGTTTTTGGTTTTTGTTAAGAAGGAAAGAGACAAATCACTTTGGGTTAACTAGTGTCTTTTTTGTTTATGTAAGAAGACTAAATCTCTGTGTTTCTCATTCTGGCTTATCACCCTAGAAGTTCAGAACTAAATTTTATATTCGGTTATACCCTTAAGGTTTTCTTCTGACATGGTTTGCATTCTTTTGGTCATACTTGAATGTACCTGCACCTCTCATACCCTTACCTTTGAACTAAGTTAACCCAAATCCACATGGAAGCAGGTGGATTGCTCTCCTTTTGTATTCTTTTTAACTTTTTAGACAGATTGTTGGACAGAAACTTCAGTTTAGCATTCTTAGAATCAATAATTTTTCTATTTCAAGCTAATATAATTTAATAAGTATTATAGAATTGATAATCAAAACCAGATCTATCAAATCCAAATATTCTGCTAGTTCTATTTTGTCACCATTTTCTCAGTACTTCCCTCTTCAATTATCAATTTTAAAGCTTTTACAAGGCAGGGAGAGGAGCACCCCAGAATCCCCAAACCTGCCCTCTCTGAATGGGTTCTGCCATCTGTCACATTAAGACAAACATATAAAACCTTTAATGGGAAGGAACTTTAATACAATTAGGGTACAGTACAGAAAGGACAAAGAACATAGTTACTAAGTTAAGCATCCAAAGTTACCCATCTCCTTGAGGGTAAAAGTCCAGCCAAATAGGATTGGCCCAAAGCAAGGCCCAAAAGCCTGCCACACATCTAAAGGACCTTTCAGTAGAGACCCATAGAAAAGGGTTAGAAAGAGTCAGATAAAACTGGGAGGAAAAGGGCAAAATCAAAATCAAGATGAAAGCTGCCATTGTTAACCTCCCCACGGGTCTCTCACCCACATCTGTTCCAACTAGTCCAAAACCAAAAAGCAAGCACAGTTTCTTCACATGTCCCTCTGCTCCACGTGCCTCCTCCAGGTCTCCTTGCTGCTCTCCATCCTGCTTCCTTCTTCCTCCCTTCCTTCTGTCCTCCTCTCTGCAGAATCCTCCTTCCCTGCTCAGCTCCACCCAGTTAGGGTGGAACCGGGATTCTAGAACTTCCCCCTTTCCTGGGGACGAACATGTTACAAAGCCATAATCCACAAGTTTTAATGAATTTGACATAGAGATACAGAACCTGACCTGAACGTGGACTCCATGAAGTGGCATTGGTTCTCATGCAGGACTTTAGGATGACAGCATTTTTGTCCTGGTGAACTGAGGCTCCTGGGATGGGTCACCACTCTCCAGGCTCTTTTGTGAGGAAAAAGAAGCTCCATATACCATAAGCCAACAATTGATCCACCTAGAGATATCAGCCTAACCAGATTTTATTTTCTATCAAGAGTTGAACAGAGAAGGTATTACTCATGCAGCTTCAATGATCTATTCCAAAACTCAATTCCTGGACATGGGGATATGCCCAGGAGCACTGTCAACAACAGGTGGAGGAGGAGAGAGAGAAGGGAGCAAGTAGTCCTCCGTTTGAGAACTAAAGACCAAACTTGAGAAAGTTGAAATTTCTTTGGATAAATAGTGCTTTGGGTTTTGTTAAGAAGAAATTATTTTGGGTTACGGTTTCTTTGAGGAGCAGCATCTGAGAAGGAGAGAAAAGTTGAGGTACTGGCAGCAGCACTCACTGGACACAAAGAAATGAATTGGGAAATAAAGGAAAAGTGATCTCTAAGCCAGTTTTTCAAAAAGAAGGAACAATTATCCCAAGAATTATTGTAGTGTTCATAAAGATACCTAAAGAAGACAATTGTCCAGTTTCCTTGCATCTTCATCTTTGATTGTTTCATTGCATTGGGATAGCTTCTTCTAAAATTTCTTCCCACTAGAAAGAAGTTGCAGTAAGAAAAGATGAGCCAGGGTCATCAGCAGTGCCTGATGTTACCTTGTTGCACATAATTGTATAAACCTAGGACTTAGCCATACAGACACCAGTTTCAGAGTTCCCTTTTGGTTTTAGTACTTATGAAATGGTTTTAATTGTGCAATGCTAATGATTTAATATAAAGGCATCTTTGGAGTATATAGAGGCCTCATCCTTCTCACTTTTATGATTTGCTGATTAGAGATTTCATATTTTGGTAAACATACATTTTCATCATAGAATAACTTTATTGTATCCATGGGGTGATTGGCAGTCTTAGCAGTCTTGGCCTTTGGTTCCTAGAGATAGGTAGATACCACAAGGAATTGTCTGGGTGAGAAACTCCTATGCAACAGATGGAGCTGCTAGAGGAAGATGGGTGGGAGAAGAGCAGATAGTAAGTGTCAGAAGTCAAGGAGTCAGGAAAAAAAGTGAACCAGAGATAGCATGAGAACTAGAAATTCTCATGGAGAAAGTGTATGAGAGGCAATTAAGAATTCAGTATCTGTTAATGAAGGCTTACTATGCACTACTTATATCAAGCAATTGTCATGGGATCTCATTTAATCATTGCATCACTCACATGAGTGGGCTCTAAGATAATCTTTTTTATAGATGAGAAAACTGAAATAAGAGAGGCTTAGTAATTTACTAAATTCATACAGTCACTCAATGTTTGATCTAAGATTCAAAACCAAAATATCTAACTCTAGAACCAGACCTGTATTCCAATAGGACTCTGATTTGCAAAAGTTTTGTTGCATTAGCCTCTTTAAATGAAAAATTTCCTCTGTCAGATGAGCTATTAATACTTCTTTATAATTTTATTATGTGTTTTCAATTTATAATGACCAGCACATGTACAAGAGACTGAGAAGTTATCTGGCACCACTTATCAATATCTTTCAACAGTTATTAATAATAAAATAAATGAACATGGGAGAAATAAGTAGTATTTTTCAAGCTGTAGGTTTTGATCTGCCAGTGATTATGAAATGAAACCAGTGGTTCATGATCAATGTTTATTTTAAAATGAAAAGCAGTAGGAGCCTCCCTAGTGGTAGAAGGGGTTAAGTCTCAGCACTATCAAGCTGTCAGCAATCACTGCAATGCAATTGGATCCCTGAACAGGGAGATAACCCACATAGCTCAGCAGACCTCTCCTGTCTCACTGCTGCTCCCCAGTCTCGTGAATCTTCTCACCTCCTGCACCTCTGGCCTATACCCCAGCTCTTGTATGCATAGATAAAGAAATCGTTAAAAAATAAAGTAAAATGAAAAGCAATAGATAGGATGGAATGGAAGAACAAATCGGCGTTCATTATATATAGTAAAACCAAGAATTATTTCATATTTCAATTTCTGTGGGTTTTTTTTTTTTGTTCTGGTGTGTGTGTGTGTGTGTGTCTCATACACTAGTAAAAAGAAAAAAAATGTGCTTCTTATTATTACCTTCAGAAGATAACTTTAATCTTTTAGAGTAGCAGTTCTCAAAATTTGTTCCCAGGACCAGTCCCATTTTTCACCTTGGAACTTGTTAGGTATCCAATTTAGTGAGCCCCACCTGTATTCAGTATTTTGTGTTTTAACAGACCTTTAGATGATTAAGGTTATTATATACTAAATGTGTCATTTCAAATGCCTAAAAATGTTAGGAAAGGGTATATCTAAGTTACTTGAGAATGGTGAGAAATACATGTACTGGCTAAAGATTTTCATTCACAGAATGCTGTTCTGCATTGTGTGATTTTGGTTTCGTGTAATTGTTTTCCCCTATTTTTCTATGCAGCTTGGTCACAATGCACATGGGTATGTCCCACAAAGCCTGTTTATAAGTGGAAGGACACTGAATAGTTAGAACCTGTACTTTCTGCCAGCACTACAAGATAAACTTTTAACATTCTTTGTGAGTAACATTGAACTCTGAATATCTAACTTGTGTTCAATTTGAAACATTTTAGTGATAATAGTCCAGACCTAGATAGCTGTAAAAAATAGGAATTAATGAAGGACTCATAAAAAACTGCCTTAAATATTTTTATAACTCAGATAATTATTTTGAAAAACACATGCAGGCAAGAGATTGGCAATCCAGTTAATTCAAATCTGATAATTGATGAAAAATTAAAAAAAACATTTTGTTAAAAATGGAAGTAATATAAATTTATATATTAGGAGAATTTATTTTTTCTCAAAGAAAATGATGAATGTGTTTAAAATATTTTATGTATTGTGTATTCTCACTTTAAAGAGAGAGCGGGTAATATTGCATTGATTAGTCTTACTCATTATTTCCTTTAGTGTAATGCAATGTATTTGGTCTTTGGTTGGAAGGTGTGTTTTCTTTAAGATTTAAAAGTAGTCTGAAAGCACACCATCCAGATTCACTATTTACCAGGATATCATCTTGGATTTTTAAAAAGCAGTTTTTCAATGAGTATAGTTCTTAGTGGTGTGAAAGTATTTTTAGCACAAAAAAAGTGTCAAGAAAAATGAGTTTCAAGGGTAAGAAAGTCTACTTTCTGACTCATTGGTAAAATTTCATGTGTAAATGGTAGCTTGAGAGATGTTTCCAAAGATCCTTCTTTACTTTGCATTCTATGGTTGGAGGACTGGAAAAAAGTGAGGGTGGGGACTTTGATGCTACCTCTGTATTAATTAGCATATGTGAACTCAACCATATCCCTGCGTTTCTCTGGACTTTATCCTCTATATATGTAGAATAAAGAAATTGGATAAATCCTTTCTAGGATTGTTGCAGTCTTGAAAAAGAGTCTAGTACTAAACAGTGCTGTTTCTCTTGAACATCTTTGATAAAAGTTTGGCTCTGTGTATGCATCAGCCGGGCTGGGTGAAGCTCTGGAAGCTCTGTATATCACAAGAAGAAGTTTGGCTTGACCTTTCCTTGAAAAATTTCATGTGCCAATAAGCTAGTTTTCATCAGCTGTGGGCTTAGGCACATGGGAGATGCCAGTCACTAGGAGGCATGTGAAAATGTGTGAGGGTGTCTTCACTCATCACAATGAGTAGGTAAAGCTACTGACATTTAGTGCTCAGGGGTCAAGAATGCCATATATCTTGCAATGTGAGTGACAGCCTATCACCACAAAGAAATTTCCCTCCCCAATGCTAAGGACATCCCCATCAGAAACTAATGATGTTTAAAAATTGAATTTTAACTCCATCTGTTATAAAGTCAGCTGGGAAATTGGAAATGAAGTTGTATATTTTCTGCTATTTCAGTAAGAGAAATGCAAACAATATCTATTCTTAGATGGCAACTGGTGTTTATGATGCCTGAGAGAGAACAGTCGCCAGTTCTCCGTACTATATATGCAGTAAGAAAAGTAGTAAAAATCCCAGCTCTGTTAGTACTGTGTGCAAATATAACCTGAGGATATATTAGGAATAGTTTCTTTGAATATGAAGTTACTAGCTTTCTGATGATGACCATATTTTTGTTGCAAGGGCTTGTAGAAGTAAAATTACATTCAATGTAACTACACATTTTTTGCTGTTGTTTTGAAATAAATACCATGAATAAGGCATAGAATTGATTCCTTATGATAAGAATATGAATCTTTCTTATTTCTTCTCTGGCCTCTTCTGCACTTGGGGGGTGACCTTGTATATGCCAAGTCAGATAAGGAGTAAAGCCATTCAGCCAGAGTGATTCATCCAGGACTGTTCCAAGGTCCTTGATAATACTTTCAAAGTGGAGGTGAACAGGTTTTGGAATCACTTAAATCATAGGATCATTTACTAAACGTTTTTTTCTCTCTTCTTTCTTGCATTTGTCAAGTCCTTGGTTTGTTAATGTGTATATTTTTAAACTATTGCTTATATACAGCTCTTAGCTACTGTGGGTATAAAAGGGTAAAATTGTTGTTTAACGACTCAAAGTCAACTTGCTATTTTTCAGCAGTGAAAGGAAACCCCTACTTCTCCTTTCTTTCCTGAATCTGGGCCTTAATACCTCTGCAGGAGGTGTGAGAAGGCAGGTGGAATTGAAAAGTGTGACTTTTCCTGTATCTTGATAAAAATTTAGAATTAGGAAAAGGTTACAGACTTAAGGGGGAAAAGCCTTTTGAATAATCTTTTATGTTCATTTAACTTGCTAGCCCTTTACAATATTAACCTCAAAGCAAATTAAAAGTTGCAGGCTACATTCCCCTGAGAATGAATTTATTTGACTTCAGAACAAAATTCCACTTAGAAAATAGCTATTAAAAATCTCACCTCAATTTTTTAATAAGGAAAATGAGTTTGGAATGATTTAGGTGGCTTGCCACAGAACACAATTAAGATCAGGCTGATCAGGATCTTTGTTTTTGGTTATTAATTTCTCTACTGCTATATACTTCACAGGTCTTTCGTATTTTTGAGTCTCCTGAGACAATGAAACCAAAATACTAGATTAAGACCTGTGATGCATATAATGAATTATCTCATCCTTTCAGCAACTAGAAGTTAATAGTTATGTATCATCTGGAAAAATGGAGGAAAGAATCACTCATTTTCTGTATTCCATCATTTAGAAATTATGGCTGAGAAAAAAAAGGAAGTGAATCTATAAGTAACATTAAAATTTTTTTTTCTGTGCCTGGATTAACCCAAAAAACATATATACCATATGAATATGATTTCATGGACCATATTAAAACCAAGGTATAACCTGTAACTTTCTGGTTTTGGTTACATTTGGAAGTTAATTCCTTGTCATAATAATTATGTTAAGCCCATTTATTATCAGTGTTCTTAAAATGTTATAGATTTTCAATCGGTGAAGCCTTCAAACCAGCAGAATTGTACATTGTCCTCCTATTTTATGTTCATAATTCCTGAAAAAAAAACTAGAAGGAAGCTTTATAGTACTTAACGATTAAGAGATTTCATGCCAAAAAAACAAAAAAAGGAACAAAAAAACCCCTGGTTTATCTCTTTAAGCACTGCCTTGACAGAAGAGTCAAATCATGATGGAAGGTGAGTGAGAAAGCAGACGGGGAGGGGAGAGGACAGGGCTCCTGGCAACTGATGTGTGACGCTAAGAAACTGGGAGACTTCTTTTTATGTGCAGCTTGTATTATCTTTCCGTTTGCAGTCCCATCCTCTACTGTTTAATGTACAGAACATTCCAGCGAGTATCCTTAGCTTCCTTGATATGAGCCTGGGACTGGGCTTGAAGACTTGGGGAGACTCCTTTCTGAAAGAGGAGGGATAAATAGAGTGAGTCTTTCAGCACCTGGCTCAGCTGGTTGTGGGGAGCAAGATGAGACCTTGAGCCACTGAGCCATGGATACCAAAGCCTGCTGCTCCATGTATGCTGCTGGCGGTTCTCAGAAGTGTTTGATGTCATGTCTCTGTCTATACTTCTGTATCTTAGACTTCCTTTCGTTTGCATGTGGCTCAGTGTTGTCACATCTAGAACTCTGCTTCTGCTATATTTATTTTTAAATGAGAATAGGGCACAAGTGGTTTGTGAAGGCCAGACTTGACTTGTTTAGCAAATAACAGTTTAACCAAATACATAACAGTAAAAGTAGCATTTTTTTTTTTTTCCACTGCTGGATTCTGTCTGTTTGATGTAGTAAAGATTTTAATGTCTTAGAAGAGCCATTAGGTGAAATAAATTGCATTGAACTCTTTTGTGGAAATATCAAACAATAATTAGGGTATGATAACATATATTATGAGTGCATTATTAATATAAAATGCTAAAGTAATTAAAAAAGAATAAATGATATTAAAGGTCATATTACCATGAGCCTGGAGGGAGTGGAGATAGAGGAAATTTGAGGAGGATAATGGAGGAAGAATAAATAAATACATGTGCGATGTTAAACTAGAATGATGTTAAACTAGCATCGTTAGTGAGTGATGATTTCCTAGCAGTCTGGGGTATGCTGAGTGGTAGCCAAAGCTGCTGTTTGTCAAGTTGTCAGGGAACAGGTCCTGTTACTATTTAGGTTATTGGATATTGATTCCTGATACCAATGTTGACCCCCAAATTATAACCAGAATTATTAGGGCTGTGTTTACAAACTTGGGGGCAGGCAGCAAGACCTCTGGAAATTATTTTCAGTGGGCCAGGTCACATTATTAACTTAAACCTGCAGTTTGATTTGATAGGAAGTTATTAACGGACTTTTCTTGAGTTAGTAGTTCCTTTATGTTGTAACCACCTGTTACTCCATTGTTGAATTTTTTGAGAAATCTCTTTTGTGCTCACACATGAACCAGAATATACTCCTACATATACCAGTGTACCTATCTGCTTTTTTGGAGACTGGACTTGGTGATATAATTGAGTCATCAGCAGAGAAGCACCAGAACTGTAGTTAACAATCCTGACATAGAACACATGTTTGTTTGGTGACACTTACAAAGTTATCAACTTGGCAGTTTCCTGTCCCCTTTGAAAGTTGCATCTACCTCTGCAGCCTATGAATGTAGAGATTTTTGTTTGTGTCTAAGGAGTGGCCATTAACTAGTATTTGATAGTGTACTTAAATATGTTTTTTGAAAACAAAATCGTATGGCGTAGCACAAGAAACTTGATGACAGTACAATTTAAAATGAACTTCTACCCATAGAGACCCTCTAATATAATTTAAAAGGTTCTAGAGTTACCAAACAAAGGGTCCCGTAAAGCCAGCTCAAAACAAACTCAGAAAGCTGATTAGGGAACTGAGACATTCAGAGAGGGAGGGAAAAGCTAGAGAACAACATGGGGACGGAAGGGAAAACAAAAGGTGCTTGGTGGTGGCAGTGGTGTGGTAACAACAGCCAAAAGGGGAAATCCTTTACATCTGCAACACAAACAACGCTGTAAACCAGTAAAACCAAAAAAAAAAAATGACCAAAAAAAAAAAATTGCAGAGATTTTAGACTTTGTTTTTGTCTAGCACAGATATGTCTTTCTACAGATTCCAATTTGCCTTTTAATGGGTTTGTCTAGCTAAACACTTTCTTTGGTATTCAAGCACTGTTAACTCCCCACCCTCATTCCCCAAATGTTAATTTTTTTTTTTAAGCATTAGTACAGAACTTGGTTTGGGATTGATCAACTCTATTATTATCTTTATTTTTTCAAGGTTTTAACTAAATAAGTCATACTATTAAATGTTTTACTGTTGTATAAAATACTTTCCTACACTTAAGTTTGTAACTTTTTAATTTTTTAATGACTGATTTTTATTTATTCTTTGCATATTGCATTTTTTAGGTGACACTGATTTACACAATGCATATGTCTTAAAGATTTAAGACCACACCTCTTCAGATATGTGTCACTATACCTCACCCCTCACATCTAGGCATACACAATACACCACCATAGTCCATTGCGCCCCCTCTCCCTTTTGTTCACCTTCCAACTTCTCTTTCCCCTAGTTTCAATTTTATAGTCAGATTTTCTAGGATTTGGTTTGTCATTAGTTTTGTCCTTTTTTTTTAGATTACTAAAAAATCTAAAATCTAAAATTATGGCTTGTACGGTATATTCTTTAATCTAAGTGAGACCTTAAGAAAATAAAACTTTGCTCTTTTTCATTTCTTTTGAAGGTTTTTGTGTTTGACTTTAAATATCAGATTCAGAAATTATAACTGCAAAAATTATTAATGGTACCTGGTTTCTTCTGCTATTAATTGCCACTTAGAGTCTGTGAGTTTTTGACTTGTTTATATTAATAGATCATTCACCTTTCTATTTCAGTTCAAGCATTATCTGGAAATCACTAGTATTACTGCAATCTCTTCACATACACATAGTTGGGTAGAATCCAGACTGAAGAGAACAGTGATGCTGGGTGAGGGTTCTGAGAGGATTCACAGTAGATTAGGGACTAACTGGAGTCCTAGAACCAGAGCTTTTCATCAGGACTTTGACAGAATCTGTACGTGCTTCTTGGTTCAAGGAAGGTGCTGCACAGAGTTCATTGCCAACTAATGAACAGACACTTTGTCCTGTGATGACAGCCTCTGATGCCTCTGTGTGTCTGTAATGATATCTCAGAAGCATGAACCTTAAGTTCGCTAGAAGGTTCAGCCGCTTCATGTTCTGAAATTTTGTGAATTTGAAACTGTATTGAGCAGGTGACTATAATGATTTAACAACTATATCTACAGCTTATTCACTTATATTCTGAGTCAAAAAGATTGGTCTTTTTTTCTTGGAAGTTCAATGTTTGTTTCTCTACTTTTTCTTTATGCTACTTTGATTCCTTTATGTTCTTTGTTCCTTTGCTTTATCTGTTTATTATACTAGAAACTTGTCATATCCATTTCCTGTTTCCTTCTATAGTTCTTCTAATTCTCACTATTCACGTGGTTTAACTGCCCTTTCTTTTTCAGTTGCATATTTCCAGGATGTACTGCATCAATCATTACTTCTGCTCCATTTGGGTGAATCCCTGCAAATTAAATATTTCACTTTAATGTTCCCAAGGTACTCAAACAAATTGTTGTGTAATTATTTTTATTTAAATCTCCTCTCTATTCTTAGCCTTCTAGAGCTTTTGTAGAAATATTAAACCAGATGAGTAGTTAATTTGACAATATTACATTGGTCCCTGCTTCAAAACACTCTGAAGTCTGAGAGTTAGAGCTGATATTCACTGGTAGTCACTTCAAGTATTTTATAAAATAAGGATAATGATGATCAGTAAGACACTATTGCTGAAAGCATTTCATGGTACAAATGTGAGTTGTTGTTACTGGAATTAGTGTTGAAGATCACCATTCAGTACCTCCGGACATTTTGAAAATTACATTTTACTGTTTTTTAACTTTTTATTTTAAAAGAATTTCATACATATTAAAATTTTCAAAAAGTAGTACAGAGAATTCTCATAGAACCTTTTCTATAGGTTATCATTTGACAGTTACCAAAATCAGGAGAATACCTTTAATATAATTTCATTATATGGTCTCCAGATGTTATTAAATTCCATCAGTATATATTCCTATTGTCTTTTTCTGAACCAGAATACAAACAGAATCACATGCAAGTTTAATTGTCATTTCTTTTAGTCTCCTCCAATCTAGGACAGTTTTTCAGTCTTTTTTTTTTTTTAAAGATTTATTTGTAATTATTTATGCATACAAGAACTGGGGTATAAGCCAGAGATGTGTGGACAGGAGTGAGAGGATTCACCAGAGACAGAATGGGGAGCCAAACAGGCATTAAAACTGACATTACACTGGTGAGGGGAGCAGTGAGTGAGACAGGAGAGGTCTGCTGCACCATGTCGGTCAGCTCTCTGGCCTGGAATCAAATTCAGTGGCTGGCTGTAGCTTGGTAGTGCTGATACTTTAACCCCTGCACCTCCAGGGAAGCCCAGTCTTTCATTTCTATGTGATCTTGATAGTTTTGAAGAGCAGTGACTGATTATTTTGGAAAATTTCTTTCAGTCTGGGTTGTCTGATGTTTTTCTTAATTAAATTCAGGTTCTGTATTTTTTGACAAAAGTACCATACAGTGATACTCTGTCCTCAGTTCATCATAGTGGGAAAGTGTAATGTCAAGGTGTCTAATTACTAATGAAGTAATTATTTTCAGTTGAGGTCTGCCAAGTTTCTTCGCTGTTAAATTGCTGGATTCCTTTTTGTAACTAGAAAACATCTTTTTAAAAAAATAATTTATTTATGCATACAAGAACTGGGATACAGGCCAGTGGTGGAGGATGAGGTGAGAGGAGTCACCAGAGACAGAGTGGGAAGCGGAGCAGGTGGATCTGCTGAAATACACTGTTGAGGGAAACAGGAGAGGTCTGCCATGCTTTGTGAGTCGGTTTCCTGGCCGAGATTCAAACTCGTGCTGCAGTGGCTGTGGATAGCTTCCTCATGCCTTCACCCCCTGTGCCACCAGGGAGGGCCCTAGAAAACATCTTGTAAGGTGCTACTTTGAGAATATTTTCTTCAGACAGTTTTAACACTATTTGAATTGGTAACCCATATCTCTATGAAAGGCAAGGTTGCTAACTATAGTAGAATATTTGTATTTATTTTTTTCCTTTAATATTAGCAGGTAGTCAAAATTCTATGGTCTACGGTGAAAACTATGGAGATATCATCTTGATCTGAATATTTATATATACTTAAGCAAAAAAAACTACAAGTCAAAGATTTTTTAAAAATAGGATAATTTCAATACCTATTTTATTACCAGTAGGAAAAGGGGACCTCATATTTCTAATGTGTTTTCAGGCTGCTCTGGAAATTGGGCAAGAATACTGACCACAATTAGGAAAATATAAAAACCTGTGAAAATAGCATATCATTTTACTAAAATAATTTAATTATTTTAAGCTTTTGCTTGAATTTGGATAGGAACTAGTATATAAACAATAGTTTATTTGTAGTATGGTCCTAAGCCTTTTCCCTTAGCTCTCACTCTGATTTTTCTAATTCTTTCATAATATTCCCTGGTTCTTTTCACTCTACCCTGAGAACTGAATCACCTTCAGGTTGTAAAAGTGGAGACTATGGTCAATTTTATAGCCTCATCCCTGTATCCAATATCACTAAGTATGCATCTTTCCTAACCAATTCTGCATAAGAGATATTCAAAGAGACAAGGGGAACATTTTTCTCTCACACTTATTTTCTCTCACACTGTAATATATATATTATATACTGTACATATGTAATAATATAATATATATAAATGTATAGCTTTTGTTTGATAGAAAAGCAGAAACAAAAACTAAAAACCTGAAATAAACAAAACACAGGAGTTCAGAGCAATTTGGCCTTTGATTAGTTCACCAAATCTTAAATGTCTCAGGTATCTCGGGGACCCCAGTTAATATTTGATATTTCTGGATTCTTCCCCTATCATCACTCTTTTTAAATACGTTTGACTTTAGGTGGGATTTGTGACATGAATAATGCTCTGTTTCATAGAAAGGTTTGTTCTATTTTCTTTTAGAATGTGGCCCTTTTACATTTCTTCCCCGTAGACAAGAACTTTAATCATCTGCACTTTAAATTCTCTCCCTTCCATGGGAAAAGCATGTAATAGTAGTTCAAAGTAAGTAGGAACTGGGTTGATTTACTCAAATTCTAATCCTTACTCTATCAACCATTTGATTCTTTGTCAAGCTATGTAATTTCTATTGACATCAGTTTCTTCTTCTGGAAGATGAGAAAAAATTATGTAGGACTCCTTTACATCTTTGTTATGAGGCTTAGATGAACTAATACAGTACTTAGAAGGATACTTGCACATAGTAAGCACCCACTAAATGTTTTAGTTGTTATTATTTGCGTACCTTGCCTCTCTCTGGATCCTGTTATCTTCCTGCATTTTCCACTATAGTCTTTACCATCTACATAGATATTTAATATATATTTTTCAATAAATAATAGGAATAATTGTTGTTTTTCTCTATTTACAAAGAGTTAAGAGTAGACATCTTCAATTCCTTAGCTTGGAATGCAGTAAAAGAAGAGTTGGTGATTAAAGAAAAAAATGATGTAACATTATTATATGCTTTTTCATATTTTAATCTGTTTAATCTTCATTTAAGTCTATCACATAAGAAATACAATAAAATGGTATTCAGTTATGTAACTGAATACATTAGGGTAAGATTTCATGAAAAGCTCCAAGCTAAGGTGTGACTAGCCAGAAATAGACACTTCAACATGATGGGCATTTTGCCTTTCTGAAAGACCAGACCTGTGAACCAGGGATGGGGGAGGACAGGAAATGCAAAATATTGGAGGAGGTGCCCAAATAAAGTACAGTGAAGTCAGAAAAGCTTATTATTATTTATTAGGAATTTTTAGATGAGGACAACTTGACTCCTATTAAGATGTCATCAATAGTGTGTCAGGATTTAGTGTGATGTAGTGTGGTGGGTATTGCGAACATTTTCTGATCTCCAGCTAGCGGTATGATAATGACTCAGTGCTTGGGGTTTCTGTCCTTAACTGTGATGTGAGTGTCACTGTCCTATCTCTTGGTTTGAGAAAGAGAAAGAAAATTTTAATCTTTCATTGGTACCACTTATTGTGTATGTGTTAGGTCTCATTTTGATTTGGTAGCTTCCAATCCCCATGGACTGCATGAAGCTGTTAGATGATTGTTATTCTTCTGAGATTTTGAGCTTTTATCTTAAGTAGCAACATTTTCTTAGTGAATGCATTTTCCACTATTAGTCATACTTACTGGTTACAGAGTTCTGGTTTCTTTTATACAAATGCCAACACTTATATAACTTTTTGGCTTTTGAAGTGTGCATGTTAAGAGATACTGGAACCATGAAAAGGTAGATACCACAGGTGTTTAGTTACTTAAATTATAATGAGTCACTGATAGGGTATTGTTCCCTTTGTCTACAGCCATGGAGGAAAGCTTTTGGTTGCATGTGCCTCTATGGTTTAGCATTTACAAAACAGAAACAGCTTGTGAGTCTCACTGTGACAGGGCATCAGCAGCAGAAAGAGATCCACACACAGATTTGATTTGTGCACAGGAATCTTTGGTATGGTGAGAATGTTTATTTGTTTACTTTTCATAACCTAAAGTAGAGGAGTCCTTCTTTGAAGAAGTCTATTTCCCCTCTGGCTTTTGAGAAGGTTATAATCTTTCGTAAGATTTGTTGATCACCTTTGACCACAAGTGCATGTCATGTCATATTGGACAGGCTTTAATCACAAGGAAACAGTTCAGCAATTTATATCAATAAACATGGTCGTGTAACGATGTGAAGATAAACTAAGGCAAGCACCACAGTGTTTATATATATTTGTAATAATAATAAAAAACCCAACCAACCAACAAACAAAAACTACAGCCTGAGGTGCCACATTGTCTATGGTTTATTTCTAAAAGTTTCATATGAGTTTTATAGCTGCTTAGCTATAACCATTAGCTTCCACACATTGGTCACAAGTTGAAAACATTTTAGGAAATTGGTATTATGCAAATATCTTTTATGGAAAATCTACTCTCCCTGGGAAGGGTAACCAAATATTAACCAAATATTGAGGAATGACTATAAAATTTGTTGGTGGACACACAAGGAAAGAACATTTTCTGAAGTTTGCAAGTGAAAATGGAAGGAAGTCATTTCAGGCTGAGGGAACTTAAATGTATAGAGTTTTGAGATGAGAATGTTTTTTTAAATTCATTTATTTATGCATATAAGAGCTGAGGTACAGGCCAGAGTTGTAGGAGGTGAGAGGATCACCAGAGACAGAGTGGAGAGCAGAACAGGCAGATTGACTGAAATACACTGCTGAGGGGAGCAGTGGGTGAGGCAGGAGAGGTCTGCTGCACCACGTGGGTCACCTCCCTGGCCGGGGATCGAACTCATGGGCTGTGCAGTGAGTGCTTCACTGTGTGGCTCTCAATCAGCTGCAACACCAGGGAAGCCCCTGAGATGAGAATATTAAGAGATGTTTGGTAGATGTCCAGGATTTTAGCATGAATTTGAAAAATGATAATTAAAAGGGGGATATGGAGGTAACAATTGTAAAATGGTTAAAGTGACTAAACTTAATGACTGATTAAAGAGTAAATAAATAAAGACCCTAATAAATAAATAAAGACCCTAGTAAATAAAAAAAGACCAGTAGAGCTCATTAGACACAGGTTGGTGAGTAAGCCTGATTCTGCCCCTTCCTAACTGACCTTATCAAAATGTTAAATAAGATATTGTTTTGAAATCTAAAAAATATGGTTTCATGTCTCAGTTCTGCCAGTCATATGTGCGACTTTGAGAAAAATCACTTCTGCATGTAATAATTTCTGAAAAGTGCACTTATTTTTCATAGTTTTTATAGCAATTAATTGGAGAAGTCAGTTTGAAATAACTATGTAAATGCAAACTGTGTTGTTATTCTGTTGCCCACTGGTACTAATTGTCAGCTTTAAAAATGGGTATTTGCGAAATCAGTTCTTCTGTGCTAAATTAAGAATTCCAATACCATGTCCCTGGCTTTTTAGCTGTACTTTTGTAGCAGCTCTTGTACACACCACAGCTTTGTCATATACTTGGGTCTCCCTGGGCATTCTATTCCCATTTCCATCTTTTAAATTTTTAATCTAAGTAAAACAAGAAGTAGCTATGGTTGAGTTCCTCTTTCTGTTGTTGCTAATGAAAAGTGTGCAGTCCTTTTATCCAAGTAAAATAAATGCACAAGCCATGGGAAGACTTTTAGTTTATTTACTTTTCTTTGGTGACAAGAACAGAGATTTTTGTGAGGAAACAAAATACTTGTTTGCAAAGAATCAGTGTTAACATGTCAAAGGTGACTAGCATCTTGAATAGCATCCAAATTCTTACTACAAGGGAACCAAGGGCACAGTAAAATAATGAACAACTTTAATACCTGGCTTGGCTCTCCACACCCCATTCCTATGTAGACTGTACCCCTTTGAGTTAGGCCAGGTCTCAGTCATAGTTTGCAGACATGGTTTTGCTTCTTTAACCCAACACTACAGAGAAAGCATCACAGATGTCTAAGATTGTTAATTTTTTCTGTGACCAGCTTTCTTTGGCATTATAAACTCTTATTTTACTATAGAGAAAAGGAAGAGCAAGTCTTTCTTTTCTAAGTCTAGGGAAAAAAATTAAAAATTTTGGAAATATGGTCCAGGAATCTACATTTTAGCAAATTCCTAAAGTGAGTCTTCTGTATGTGAAAGTTTAAAAATGTTTGATAGTTTGAGGAATGTCCACAGCACTTTCCATAGTGGTTGGACCAGTCTGCATTCCAACCAGCACTGTAGGAGAGTTCCTTTTTCTCCACATCCTTGTCAACATGTGTTGTTGCTAGTTATTTATTTTTTTTTGATATGTGCCATTCTTACTGGTGCAAGGTGGTACCTCTCTTCTGTGGTGTTGATTTGTATTTCCCGGATTATAAGTGATGTAACTACCAATTGACCCAGCAATTCCACTCCTAGACATCTACCCAAAGGACACAAAAGCATTAATTCAGAAGGATACCTGCACCCCTATGTTTATTGCAACATTATTTATAATAGGTAAGACTTGGAAACAACCTCAATACCCAAAAATAGATGACTGGCTCAAGGAGATGTAGTATATATACACCATGGAATACTATTCAACAATGAAATTCATGTCATTCACAGCAAAGGATGGAGCTAGAAGGGATTATGCTCCGTGAAATAAGCCAGAAGAAAAAAATAAAAAAGGTCAGATGTTACACTTGTAGGAGGAATATAGGGGAACCAAATAAGGGATCAGGAAAAATAAATAAATAAATAAAAACAAATTTAACAGGCAACTATAAATCAGAGATATTCTGCAGAGAAGGAGGAGGAAGAGGGATCAAAACAGCAGAGGGAAAAGCACAAGAGATTATGGTGATGGTGCATGAGTGAACTGGTTTTTGGAATTTTGCAGAGACTATACATGAGAGGAGAAAGCAAACATTGTACAGAAACAAACACTGTAAAATGTATATATAAATAATAAAAAATAAATCTAAAAAGAAATAAAAATGTTTAATAAGAATCCTGCACCTGCTGCGGTTTGTATGGTGGAATCTATAGGTGTCTTGATAGTATGTGTCATATGGTAACATATATGTGAAGAGGTATGAACTTATAACCCTAAATCATATATAGTACTGTAAATCAATTTTACATCAAAAAAATTAAGTAAATTTAACATATTTATAAAAATATAAAAAAGAAATTCAGCTATCAACATTTTTACCCAGTAAGCTTGTATCCATATAGTTTTTAAAGATTTATTTATTTTTGCATACAAGAGCTAGGGTACAGGCCAGAGGCGCAGAGGGTGAGAGGATTCACCAGAGACAGAGTGGGGAGCAGAACACTCAGATCAATTGAAATATACTGCTGAGGGCAAGGTAGGAGAGGTCTGCAGTGCCATGTGGGTCACCTCCCTGGGGGAGGTTGAACTCATGCTGCAGTGGCTGCAGAAGCTTCACAGTTCAGCACTCAACCCCTTGCACCACCAGGGAGGCCCTTGTATATATATTTTATTTTATTTTAAATTTTTTCTAAGATTTATTTAGTTATGCATACAAGAGCTGGGGTACAGGTCAGAGTCACAGGAAGTGAGAGAATTCACCAGACAGAGTGGGGAGCAGAACAGGCAAACTGACTGAAACACACTGCCAAGGGCAGCAGCAGGCGAGGCAGGAGAGGTCTGCTGCGCCATGTGGGACCCCTCCCTGCCTGGCAGTAGGGATTGAACTTGTGCTTGCAGTGACTGTGGTTTGCTTCATAGTGCGTTGCTTATTCCACTGCACCACCAGTGAGGTCCCTTTATATATATTTTAAAGAAAAGAGTAAGATATCTCTAAGAGCAAAGGATCAAATTGTTAGAACTTATTCTTTTCAAATATTGTGATTTTTATTATTTTTTCATAGAAGAACTGGGGTGCAGGCCAGATGTGGGGTGAGATGGGAGAAGACTCACCAGGGACTGAGTGGAGAGCAGAATAGGCAGATCTACTGAAATGCACTGCTAAGGGGAGCATCAGGTGAGGCAGGAGGGGTCTGCAGCACCATGTGGGTCAGCTCCCTGGTCAGGGATCAAACACAGGTTGTAGCGGTAGTAGCGATGAGACTTAACCCCTAAGCCACAGGGAGACCTGTGATTTTTTTTTTTTTTAATTTGCTTTAGATTACTGGGAATTTCACTGGATTGACTAGTGCTTTCTATGAAGTGACAGATAAAACCCACCAGTTAATAAGCTCCTTATATTATTATGACTTATTTATAAAATCGAACACTGGTAGGTTTTGCTGTTTTTTTTTTTTTTTTGTTTGTTATTCTTACTACAGTGTTTTCACTTACTGTATTTTACATAGAAAGGCTTTTCAGTCATGTTAAGTTAGATATTTTGGTTTAGAGTGAGAGCATCTACCAATATTTGAAAGAATGTATTTTGGTAATGAGAAGGTGTTGCTAAAATGAATGAATAGCCTCCAGGTTACCAAGATTGTAAAGGCCATCAGTGATAGGTGGGAATGGTTAGTTAAATTCAGTGTACCTGTTAGAATTTCAGGTCTCTATAGAACGAATGCTCATATTTGGGTTTAATATTAATAAATGCTCGTTTGCATTAGAATCATTGGAAAGACTGTCCTGATATTTACACTACTCGTGTGAGCTTAAGTGTGAGATGCTGGTAAGACTGAAAAATCCTTGTCATTCTTTCATTCTGTTTTCCTCCTGTTGATGGTGATGACTCAAAGCCTTAGATATTTCAAGTTGTAAGCAGATAAGGAATATTCTTAAGGGTTCCAACTGAAAAGAACTTCCAATTAGCTTATACCATCGTCTGTCATCTGAACAAGGGTTAGTCCTTCAAAGCATTAACTAATACGAATGTCTCACATTGTCGACTCCTAAAGAGATTTCCTGGAAAGTAGAAACAAAAATAAAACAAAGAAATGTACCATTTAGAGATTCTTACTGAAGAAAAATGTGCATACATCTGTTTAGTGTGGTGACAACAGTCAGTGAACATTTGTAGTGGAGCTACTACCAATGAGGAAATGAATTTTTATTACTTTTAATTTTAATTAACTTATATTTAAATTTAAAAACTTTTTTCAATTGTTGAAAAAAAATCAGTACTTCTTTACAGCTTGTTTCTGGGGATCTATATTTTAAATTGTAAGTTTTCTAAAACCTAAGACTAATCAAGTATTTCTGGTAAAAATTCGATGTCCAAATTGAGATGTCCTCTAAGTGTAAAATAAACACATGCTGGGTGTTTTAAGATGTGTAAAATATCTTAATAATATTTTTAATGTTAGTAACATGAATTCTGTTTACATATAGATATGACACCTTTTTTATAGTTAAAATACATGATTAAAATTAATTCTACCTTTTTCTACCTTTTTAATGTGGATAACAGAAAATTTGTGATTTCCATTATGGGTCAGCACTGACATAGATGTTTATGACAGCTCCAGAATCCCGTAGCATATTCTGGTTACTAAGAAATCTGTGTTCCTTGGTGTTTATATTAATAACATGACTCCATTAAGAATAATGACAGTAGACAATTTTGTGATCTTAAAAAATGATTTGGCTACTTTATGGTTGAGAATATAAATTTTTAACCAAATGTAATGAGCAGGTATCGACTCATTAAAAACTGCTAAGGATATTTAGAGTGAGGAATGAATAAATGTTTGACGAAATTATTTGCTTTTTCCTGATTTAGTTTTTACAATTTAGTATTTATTAATTAATTTAAAATAATAACAATGCAGATCCTAAAGGATCTTTCTTTTGAACTTTCTTCAGACTTTATCTCTACTACTATTATCCTTCTCTAGTTCTTTACTATTTAATGTCTGGATTATTGCTATTTTGTGCAACAGTTTAACATGTCTGATTTTAGCCTTAAATTAAATCCATTTCATATTGGTGCCAGGTCAGTCTTTAAAATCATTGCTTTCTTCATGGCTCTCCTCTTTCCAAGAATATTTTGGTTTCTGCTTGTGGGGACTTGTCCACCATACTGACTCAGTCAACTCTCTTTGTCTGTTGCTCTCCATAGATTAATCTTTATACTTTGTTCCTCCCACATTCTGATACTCCTCCCTTCTCCAGTTGTTCCCTGCTTGGAATTCCCTTCTCAACCTGGTTTGTGTCTTGTTAGGCTTGGCTGTAGTCCTATCTGTCTGTGAAATCTTTCTTTAGTTCACCCTTGCAATGAACATCAAAATGTCTGAAGTTTTAGAAAATGCTTACAAGTGATTTATCATTTATAAATTCTGTTTCCTTCTATTGTCTTTCATTTGTATATTTTAATTGGAAATATCTTAATTGAACACTAAATACAAAGAGAAGGATGTCTAGATTGTAAAAAGACGTACACCTATCTAAGAACATATGTTACATGCTATTGAGAGAGGACCACCTTAACCAGACTCTTGTTTGGGATCTGCAAGTTTATTTTTTTTCCATTTTTTTATTAAAATATTTTAAAATTTACATATACTTGCCATTAATTGTAATCCCCATGTATTCCTCATCACCATCTCACCAGTGCACCATCACCTCAGTCCCTCTTATTTGTTTTTGCATAATACTTTCATTGGCCTGACTATTTTAAATGATTTTATTTTGCTTTGTTTGAACTTTGAGGCTTTTCATACAATTTTTAGTTATACATACTTATAAATTAAATGTAATACAGTTACTTATGTATAATGGTCTACTGTAGCTGAGTGTTTTATTAAGAAAGTTCTGCTCCTAATAAATATCATGTTCTAGCAGCACAAAGACAGAATGGTGACAAGATGTGTCTCTATATTTATGGCCCTTGATCTTTACTATGCAGAAATATTTCTCAAAGATCAAACCACAGCACACTTGGCTCTTGGCATAGAAAACTTGGGCTTTGATGGTGATCAAGAATTGCATGTGATGTGGCGGCTCTTTAAAAGGGACTCTCAAAATAAAGTGATAGGAATATACACTGCTCTTTTGTTGAAGAGAAAAGACTTTGCCAAGTTGAAAAAAAAGTTTGAATATTTTCCTCCTTTGGGTTTTTGACTAGATACTTATCTCTATAAGAAAGTGCCATGGACTGTGTCTCATTTCACCTTTTTCAGCTGTCAATAAGAACCTGAAGAAAGTATTCTTCATACTTATCAATAAACAGAAAGGATTTCACACCTGCCATCAGATCCCACACATTTCCCTCCTATTCTCTATCCTTCTCCTTACAAGATTTTCACTTGCCTTGTGTCCTATTTTCAGTTTCATTTTTCTTCCTCTGCTCGACTCTCCCTAATTTTTCTCCTCTCTCCATTATGTCATCATTTCCTTGACAATGTATCTTTTGTACATCCTTCTTTATACTCCTCTGCAGCTCTGTTTTCTTTACTCTTCCTTTTTAAAAGGAAAATTCATGTCTATTCTGGGGAATTGTTGGTTGTGTATTATTGAAACTTATTTGCCCAAATTGTTTTAAATCTGTCTTTGATATGAGCTCTTAGAGTTTGGTAATTCAAATAAAACAGGCTAGCAGATACCCACAAAATATAAAGAATCTTTGCTTGAGGATGAAAATTGTTTCAGGATAGATGTTGGTCATTCTGGTAATATAAAATATTTTGTAAAATATTTCAAATCAGAAACACTTTTGGCGGGGAGAGGGAATGGGTTGTGGGCAGAAAGAGCACAAGGGACTGAGGTGATGGTGCACTGGTGAAATGGCGGAAAATCCATGGGAACCACAATTGATGTTAAATATATATAAATAAAGAAAAAGAGGGAAAAAAGTAGCATCTGGCAGCACTGATGCATTATCTCAAAAAATATTTAAAAATAACTATAAGAATTATGCTTATTACAGCTCAGCCAGAAAATTTGTCTGATTTAACAAAAAATTCTGATTCTGATTTAATAAGAATTCTGATTTAAAAAAATACTGTCTTCAGTGGCTTTACATGTCATTAGCATTAGTAAAATTTAAAAAAATCTATTTTACATATTATTAGATATTCCTTTTATATTCAGGAAAGATTTTAAGCTAATATGGCATTAAAATATGGCACTCTGAGAGGTTGGGATTTTCATTCACTTTTCATATTGCCTAATTCTGGGTAGTCTGTAATTTGGCATTTGTCTTAAAGGTTTGATCTAAACAACATCTTCACTTGCTCCTTGCAAATTATCATAAGAAGGCTCCTAATATGTGTGTGATACCCTTAACTTGAAATTTTTTCTTGAAAGATCAGCATTTCTGTTTACTGTCTTGGGAAGTTATCTCCTTATCTTGTGACAGTCTTTGTGGAATGGTTTATTTTATTTATTTTTTAAAGATTTTATTTATTTATGCATACAAGAACTGGGGTATAGGCCAGAGGTATGTATGGGGGTGTGTGAGAGGATTCATTCACCAGAGACAGAGTGGGGAACAGAACAGGCAGATCAGTTGAAATACACTGCTGAGGGAGCAGTGGGCGAGACAGGAGAGATCTGCTGCACCATGTGGGTCAGCTCCCTGGTCAGGGATTGAACTTGTGCTGCAGTGGCTGCTGATGCTTCATAGTGCAGTGTCTAACCTATTGCACCACCAGGGAGGCCCTGGAATGGTATATTTTAATAAAATTCCCACAACTTTATTCTGTGATGGTGTAAATTATCCCTTTCTACATAAATTCCACCCACTGAGATGCCTTTTCTTTCTCTTGTGTTCCTTCCTGTCGCCATGCTCACCTTTTTCTGCATTCAGTAACCAGTCACATCCCTAGCAGTTCTATTATAGGGATGCATTTATTTCTTAATGAGACATTGTAATGAGTTTAAGAATGAGCTATAACAATGTTGCCTTTTGCAGTAATACACTAAGTATACTCAACAATCTTGTCTATTGCTTAGGCAATAGACTAGCTTAGGCAAAGGGTCAGTTACAAGTGAGTCTTGAATTTATTCTATAGTTTTATAATGTCTAAAATTCCCATGCTTTAGCAAAATGTTAATATGGGTCTGAAATATACAAAATAATCTGTGAACTTAGTAACAAAGATATTATGTTTTTCTTTTCATATTTATAAAGGCTAAATTTCTTTTCATATTTATAGAGGGCTGTAGAATACCTGTTATGTAGATATTTATTCAGATTTATAAATTTCTCTTCTAAGTTTTTTTCACATCTTCTGTCTTCACCAGGAGAAGTAACTTCATTCAGGTGCTCTGACCTTTTTCTCCTCTCTCAAATGCCTTTCATCACCACAGAAGGATTTGTTCATCATGCAAAACTAACTCACTCTAGGCAGCTGTAAAGAATGTCATATAAGGATGGGATAAAGGGAGCTAGAACAAATCAACAATGTTGAGAATGAAAAGGCATTAAAACTACAGATACAAAAGGGATTTTATTTTTTTCTTAAGGATTTATTTATTTATGCATACAAGAGGTGGGGGATAGGCGAGAGTTGTGGGAGGTGAGAGAATTCACCAGAGACAGAGTGGGGAAACAGAACAGACAGAAGGACTGAAATACACTGCTGAGGGGAGCAGCAGCCAAGGCAGGAGAGGTCAGCTGTGCCATGTGGGTCCTCTCCCTGGTCAGGCATCGAACTTGTGCTGCTCTGCAGCAAATATTTCACAGTGCAGCGTGAGAACCTGCTGCACCACCAGGGAGGGCCCAAAAGGTATTTTAAATCAAAGGAGAGTAGTATGATCATATTTTAGCAATAAATTGGACAGTTTAGATGAAACAGGTGATTTTCTGGCAAAATATAAATTATCAAAAAGTCTACAAAAAATAGAAATTGTGAATGTATCAACAATCATAAAAGAAATTAAATTTTTGGTAAAATCCATCTCCAAATGACACCAAATCCAAGTATGCACAGGCACAGATTTTCAAACCTATAAAAGCAGAAAATTCTTATGTTAAATTAGGTAAACTGAATCAGAGGCTCAAAATAGGATATTGAGCCAAATCACTTTGTGCAACTAGTGTAACTATGATGTTAAAAATAGGTGTATGGATGAGAAAAAAGTATAATATATTCTCACTTGGGAATATAAAAGAAAAAAATTTAATGTAATATTGACAATTATTTTCAGAGTCCATAAAAACCCATAAGATAGTCAAGAAATGATTATCTAAAGTTGCTGAGACAGTTAAATATTCAGACTATCAAATTTGGCAGAAAACTGTATGTGGTTATCTAAATAGATGGAGAAAAAGTCTTCAGTAAAATGCACCACTTAGTTGTGGCAGAAACTCTTCGTAAAGTAGGAGTAGAGTTTTAAAAATTTTTCTGTAAAGGGTCATCTATTGTGAACATGATGATTGCCAAAGGCAAACTAAGTTTACAAATAAATGTAGCTTTAAAATAGAGAAGTTATCTTGGATTATCCAGGTGGGTCAAATGTCATCACAAGTGTCCTTTGAACAGAAAGGTGGGTTGGGGGGATGAGTCATTGTCAGAGTGATGTGACCTGAAAAAGAGTCCACTTGATAAAAGATGCCTGATAAAAGCTTCCCTGCTCTCTTTTCCTTTTATTCCCCCATACCCAGAAATCTAAAAGGCTCAGACTTTTAATCCTTTTACTACTTGAGTTCTTAGACCTATAAGAGTCCAGGAACTTGTACTGATCTCACTCAGTCCACAGGAGAGGGGATCACAGTCACTTGCAAATCCAGTAACTGAGTAAAATGTGACAGAGAGAAGAGGTAACTATGAAAGGGAAGGACGTCCAAGTCCCAGAAACCCCTTAACTAAGCTTGTTGAAAATTCTTGTACTGTGAACCACTGACCAAAAATATCAGAGCCCCACCTGATCCAACTGAATCATTAGTTTTCTTTGCATAAATATATATATGGAATTTATATTAAATTAGTATATAAAAATGATATAACCTGTCTTGGAGAAGACAGGTAAAACCTGTCTTAAGGAAATATAGTTTCCTCAAAAGCAGATCCTAAAACAAGCATTTGAGTGAAAGTAACTTTGGGCATGTGATTCAAGGAAGCCTAGAGAAGGAGTGAAGAACTTGAGGAAGGAAAAACAAAGAAACAATGAAGATGGTTATAGTGTAGGTGACAGAGCTGGCAGCTGGGAACTATCCTGTTGGGGATTCTCTGAGAGATGATATAGAATATTCCCCAGAATTAACTTCCCTAGGAAGCTATAACCTGGGGCTTTATTCTTCAAAACTTATAGCCTGTCCTAATGAATGAGCCACATTACTCTTATTTATGATCTGAGAATTCCTCTGAGCAGAGGGATACTGCTTTTTATTCCTTTGGATTAATTTTACCTTATAAATGGTTAATCTTTTATATTTGAAACAGTCAAAATTAGTAAAAAGAGGAAAATTGTGGTATATGATACATATATGTTCTTATTCTTCTTTATTCCACAGAAGGGTGTTGTATACACATTCCTTCAAATCCTTTTGCTTTCTTCACTTAACAGTTGCAGTATTCTTTCTTTCTTTCTTTTTTTTTTTTAGTTTATCTAGTCTCTTTTGGATAGTCATTTAGGTTATTTCCATATTTTATTATTATAAAATTTTTACTCAGAATTATATTATTTTAAAATTATTATTACTATTAATTTCCTAAGTAACCATAGACATGCCGTTTCATCATTTCAGAGGAGAATTTTTAAGATAAAATTAAAATGGTAGTATTACTTGGTCAAAGGGTAAATACATGTTATATATACATAATTTTACCAATGTTACCCAGTATTGCACTTGCACATAGTATCCAGCAATGTATGTTTCTGCTCAGCCTTGCTGACAGAGTATGCTGTCAAGTATTAACATTTTTGTCTATCTAATAGATGTTTTTGAATTTCATTTATTTTGACAATTCCATCTTGTTTTCATGAATGAGGAAATTTATGTATCTTTTGGGGGGCAAATTTCATATTTTTGTTTCTGTTCTATATGGATTTTTGCTTTTTTATTTTTCAATTTTAAGAGCTTTTATATATTACTGTGATAGTCTTTGTTCACAAATATTTTCCATGAAATGTCTCTTATCTTTATTTTGTTATTTTATTATTACTTAATTTATCAATCTTGTATTGGATCTGGATTTAATTAAATACAATTGGAAAGGCTTTTTTTTTGTACTATAAGCTATGTTTTCTTCTAGTATTTGTACATTTTCATTTCTTTTTTCTTTCTCACACACATTTAGATATCTAGTTCATTTAAATTCATGCTAGTATTTTGGTTGAGATAGGATTCACTGTATGTTTTTACAATTAGCTCTCCAGTTTCCCTAATCCTAGTTTTTAAGGAGTCTATCCTTTCTCCAGTCATTTGATTTAACACTTTTATCATGTAAGAAGTTTCCATGATAATTGGTTCTATTTCTGAAATTTCTCTTCTGTTTTATTTATATTCCTGTGATGCAACAATAACTTAATGTTTTACACATAAATACTTCATAGTATATTTAAACCTCTGAATTTAATGGGGTTAGCTCATCCATCACCATATAACTATATTTAACTTAATGAAACATAATTTTCATCATCTATCCCCCTTTTTTTGACAAATAAAGGTTTCCTTTTAACTTCAACAACTTCTATCATTATATATATATATACACACAAATATATACATATATATCTTTTCCAAATATTATGTAACTGTGAAAAGTTTTATGACTACTTAAACAGATTGTAAAATTGCTTTCCAAAATAAAATGACCTATATAATAATTCTTAGAAAGTTTACAAACAGTTTTTTAATTCAAAAGTTTTGTGGTAGCATACATTTGAAGAACTGTGAACTTCTAACTCTGAATAATATACAGTATTATAAACCAAAACCAATGTTACCTCAATAAAAAAAAAAAAAAAATTAATAACCAGAAGGCTAAGTTGCATTCTTATATCATTAAATTGTTTAAATATTTTCTCATATGCTTTCTCACTCATATGATTATTCACTATTGTTCCTCCATTGTGACTTTAATTTATGTTTTCTTATTAATTTATATTAGGTAGTAGTCCTTCAATTCTTCATCATGCTTACTGCAATGCTTACATAGTTTATTACATTTTAAATGCTGTTTGTTCTTTTTCAGGTTGTCTTAAACTTTTGGTTAAAAATTGTAATACTTTGCTTTTATTATTCTTTTAGCCAGTTCTAAAAAAAACTTCTCATTCTTGAGGTTCCTATACCTTTATAATTTTGAGTGAACAAATAATATTTATGAAATATAAGAACAAACCCAATATAAATATAAGAACATTCCAATGCTTACAATGTAATGCAAGCCTGAAGCAGTTAATTAGAAGACAGATGTGCTTTTATAGCAGGCACACTGACAGCTTTAAGAAATGATATCTGATAAAAGTATAAGAAATTTTCTTAAAATATCACACAGAAATCCTCAAATTCATAACAGCTCTAAGTTAGAGCAAACATCTTGAAGTACCCTGAAATGATGTTCATAAAGTTATTGTGAGCTAGAAAAATACTCAGTGTTAAGTGTATTGTGTTAATAGAAAAAATATATATAATGCTTGAGATATTCCTAACGCAAACAATTAAAAAAATAGTATTGAGAGTCATAAAATACTTAGCTAACCAGGAAAATAGGCTATGAAGAATGACTGTTCCCATTGGTGCCAGTTAGATGACATTTTATAATAATTATTTGTCACCTATTTTATGTTGCTTCCTAGATTCTAAGTTTCATAGGAATAATGCTCATGTTTTATTCTTCAGCTCCCCTTGAGTGACAGGAGTCATCGGGACTGGATGCCAGCTGAGTGCCATAGCCCTAAGTACTAAGCAGGTACTTTGCCAGGGAGAAAATGAAGGCTCAGAGGAGTTACAGTTCTGGTTGATTCTGAAGACCAGAAATGTCTGACTCCCCCCCATGGCTAATCCCTTTCTCATGATACCTGGCGCAGTGTCATGCTTAGGTTTGGTTCAGTTTGCCAAGGAAACCAGCAGTTTATTATTTCCAATTACTTATTATTAACAAGAAGTTGGGAGTGGTTGACATAGTTTACAGTTTGTCAGAGAAACAGGATATACATATGAGAAAAGGTCTCAATCAAATGATAATCTAGTTCATCATTTTAGTTAACTTCCTCAGAACATCATTTCAGACGCCTTTGTACAGAGCAATTAGATTCTTCTAGGATATGAATATACTTTATTTTGCATATAAGAACTGGGGTATAGGTCAGAGGTACAAGGGGTGAGAGGATTCACCAGAGACAGAGTGTGGTTACTAAAATACACTGCTGAGGAGAGCAGCGGGCCAGACAGTGGAGTTCTGCTGCTCTGTGTGTGTTTCAGCTCCATGGTCAGAACTCAAGCCTCGAACTCAAGCCTTAGGAGTGATAGTGCTTAATCTTAACCTCTAGGCCACCAGAGAGGCCAAGATATACTTGCTTTTGAAGGAAAACAAGTCAGGTCAGCTGACTCTAGGATCAAGGTATTATATACAATCTCATGTTAGATAGCCTTTCACCCTGCCCTTCAGTGAATTCTTCATTGGAACTCTCACTCTCTTAGTTCTGTTGATTATGTAAAAGTAAAACAACATAAAACTCTTTGTTTTCAAAGCCTTCCCTGTCTGTGATTCATGTCAAATGTTCTCCTACATCATTTTCCACATTCCATCTTCACAATGTGATTGTGGACATGATGACTTTAGCAAATAACTTTGTGTGTGCTTTTCCATTTATTTAATAGTTGTCACCCCTCCCCTCCATTTTCCAGCTTTGGTGAAGTATGACATAGTTTTTTATGAGGATTTAAAAACATGCCTACCTAGTAAGATGAAGCTGTTTATGCACCAGTCCTTTATACTTGATGAATTATTGCTTCAGAAACATCTTGGGCCTTCTTTTCACTTTAAGTCAGCTGAGTGAGACAAATAATGTGCTAAAAAGAGGTATAATTTTCACAGTCAATGTAGGAAAACATAAGATTTATGCAGTTTTGTAATATAACAGGTGAAAAGATTGTCATGAACTTGTGAAATGACCCATAAATATGAGTGCCCTGGTGATAGGGGAGCAGTGCGGGTCAGTCTCTGCAAGTGTTGATGGAGATCTTAGATTGCAATACCATTTTCTCAGGGATACAGTAAATGCCAAACAAAATACATTATCTGTCTCTTCTTATTGCATTTAAGATAGGAGTCTCCTTAACAAAGAGGGTGAGCACTGGTCACGTTCCCTGTGAGAATACCAAATTTGTCAGATAGTCTTTAATAATGTCTGATGTAATAATGAAAACACAATGGTTACTTATATTTATATTGTATTATGCTTATATTACAGGCAATAAGAAGGAAGGAAATGTATTATTTCTCTACTTTGTGTTTTCTAATTTATGTTGCGATTATTTCTTCCTCTTCCTCTTCCTCCTCCTCCTCCTCTTCCTCTTCTTCCTCCTCCTCCTCTTCCTCTTCCTCCTCCTCTTGTTCCTCTTCTTCATCCTCCTCCTCCTCCTTTTTCCTTCTCTTATATGCCATTGCACTTCAGTCATTCATGCCATGGCACTTCAGTCATTCATGCAGTGCCCATTTGTACCAGTATTGACTTAGAATAGATTCAGTTGAACTTGTACATGGTTAGTCTACAAGTTAGGAAACCTTGAGGGTGCAGACATGAATTAACAATGATTGTCTCTGATGGAAAATGTGGGGGAAAGGGACTATCAGGCAAGGATAATGATTTGACCAGTAGAATTGGTATGAACGTGCTGGGCATATGTGGTAGATGATAGTACTTACGTAAAGAGTATACTGGAGGAGTGGGGAAGAGATTAGAGGGGTTTTTGAGGGCAGAAAATTTGACTAAGTAAAAATACACCGAATTTTAGGCTAGCTTATATATTATTTGAGCTTCATTGGAAAATGCTAAAGCTTTTGGGTAAGGAAGTGACATGATTGAATTATGTTTCAGCAAAGTAGCTAATGGCAAATCATCGAATGGATTGGAGGGGAAGAACCTCGTGGTGAATACGTGAGCATCAGTTTAAATGGTCTTTTCCTCAAGCTCTTTAACAATGGCCTCAATTCATGGACTCTCAAAATGACATTCAGTTTCATTCATAAACAACAATACTATTATTCTATGTTCTTTTCTAAATCTGTACTCATCATTCCTCACCCCAACACTAGTTTTTGTAGACATCTAGTACTACTGAGATAAGTCTTTAAAACTTATGTAGTGACTGAGAGGAGGTAGGCAAGGTACTGCCCAGATGATCTTAAGAACAATTAGAAATGATAACATACACTTCCCATCCAAATATACCCATACCAGTGCATCACCACCCTATGGGTCACATCCTCTTAACCTTAGTCCATCCCAAAGCCATACCATTCTCCAACTGGAGTCTTATAACAGACAGTACCTCATCATTATCATCACAGTCATTTTCAGACTGTGTGCTCTGCTTTGTGACAATTCAACCTCTGGGTCACTTCCTTTCTGCTTTTAGCATCTCTACCTATTGCTGAATTTAGCATGTTATCTAGTCAGTTCATTAAAACTACCTTTGAGGTTCATTTAAACTAAGTTTCACCTGTTTAAAGTGTTAAAGAGGGGCCTCTCTGGTGGCACAAGGGTTTAAACACTGTCCACTGAAGTATCCAAGCCACTGCAGCACAAGTTCAATCCCTGGCCAGGGAGATGACCCACATGGTGCAGCAGACATTTCCTGCCTCACCTACTGCTCCCCTCAGCAGTGTATTTGAATCAATCTGCCTGTTCTGTTCCCTGCTCTGTCTCTGGTGAGTACTTTCATTCCCCATACCAAGTTCTTGTATGCATAAATAAATAAATCTTTAAAAAAAGGTAAAATGTTATTAGGAACATAGTGCATAATTTTCACGAGCCTCACAAGAAACTTCTTAAGAACTAAGTTGTTATGGCCCAGTTAAGAGGCTGATACATTTGCAAATATTTAACAAGACACTAACCAAAGTTAATGGAACTCTGTTATATTATATCAGAACATCTATGGAAGAGCTTAAACTGTCTAGTTGTTAAGCTCACATTCCTTAAACCATTGGTGTATTTGATATCATCTTGTAGAATTTTCTTTTTATTGAAAACAAGAAATTATGTATCTTTTAATGTATAGCAGCGCTGATTTCACTTCGGTTTGTGTTTCATTTCTAGAGAAATATTCTCTGTGTGAATTGCTCTGGTAATTAAAACTACATAAAAATTGAGAAACATACTAACATGTCTATTTTATTAGTATCTGAAAATAAAATATGTCTGGAAATGAAAATTAAGGTATTAAATTGAACTTTGATTTATTCAAGACAATTTTAAATAGTAATACACTTTAAATGACACAATACTATAATAAGACCATAGTAATTTTAGTCCAGTTCAATTGCACATCTAGGAATTTGTTTGTTTTTTTTAAACTCAGGTCATGAACTTAGTTGATGAAAGATCAAAATAGAAAATACTTTGTGTAAATCTTTATTTTCATACCACACTCTCCATACTATTGGTATTGGTGTGATACAAGCAGTAAATAGCAGCAGCAGTAGAAAGGAAGTTAGTGGTGATGATAGATATAGGAAATGTGTTGTTACTACCACATAAACTACTCTCTTTTCTCTTCCACTTTTATCTTTCCCCCACTAATTATCCATATTCCTGTTTGATCAGGTATGTTCTGGGTATTTTATAAGGATTATCTGTAAACTTCATAACTAAATAAGTATAGATGGTACTCTTCTCTCTTTCAGTAGTGGGAACTGAAATTTAAAGGGCTTGAGTAATATAACTTAGGACTGAAAGTTGTGACATATTAGAGTTAGGATTTGAACTCAGATGCCTGGTTCCAAAACTCTTGGTTTGTTTTGCGCCACTGTGTGGTTACGTTATCCTGTCACAATTCATGTACATTGCCTAAAGAAGGAGAATCACATGACTTTTCTTTTCCCTTTAAGGTCTACAGATCCATTTTTTCTCATCTGTTTTGGCTTGCCTTTGCCCCTGCTTACTCAAACAGTTGGTTGCTTTTCTATCTTTCTGTCTGATGTGTGTATGTAAATAGCCTGCTAGTCACATGACCACATGCCAGATGGGCTGGTTATTTGCCCTTGGGCTGCTGACACACATCCAGGTGGCTCTGCCAGTCTTTGACTTGGTAGAATGGTATCCAATGTATTCAGATAATGTTAGCTATTCAGTACTGAGAACAAAAGCCCATATATAAATGGAGACCACATTCTTTTTTGAGACAGTAAAGAAGGCCTCTACTATTTAAGGATGCTTATTACATATCTAACACTTCCTATGTGTCATCAATTTTCACCATTAATACTAAGATGAAAATCATGTATTAAGTGACTTATGTTGTCTTTTGTGGACAGTTAAAGTACTTGATTGAATACTGCACATGATTTCTAGACTTCCCACTAAAAAACAAGATGCAACTTTAGTTTTCAGCCATTAATACCCCAGAGCACCTCCTCATTGCCTTCCATGGGAATGTATCCAAGAATGTAAACCAATTTTAGACTTGACAATCAAAATATGATTAAAGGTACAGCTCTGGAGAAGACAAACTTGAACAAATATAAATACTATTTGTGCCATTGACAGCTTCGTTAATATAAATAAGGCTTTTTCTAGTGACACTAAGCTTTCTTTCCTTCCTGTTCAATTTGCAATGCAAATATGGGCAAGATTGCTAGTTGACTCAGTAATTGCTCTATAGCTGTTACATGGAGTTATTGAGTGTGTTTCCCAATACTGTGTGTTATTGGAGTTCAAGGATCTGTGCTTCTCTCTGACTATATAATGTGCCGAGTGCCTAGGTTCTCAGTTAATACTTTCTGGGACTCACTAAGCTTGTGTATGTGATGTTTCCTTCTTTACGCGATAAAATGAAGACTGGGAATAAAGAATGGTATATCAAAGAGCCCATGTAGACTATTGTTTCAGTGATATTGAAATTCTGGAACTTAAGAGAGGATTGTGAGTAAAAGCTGCTTAGTATGACATACCTTCTGAAGACACTTTCAAACTAAGTCAGAATTGAATTATTGTGTCTTATCTACTTAGTACAAGAGTACTTTGATTGTCCTCAAAAGTACTCTTTGTCTTTCAGGATTGCAAGGTGACTTCACAAAAACAAAATACAACTCAAATATGTTTTGCCCTATCTAAAGGGTAAATGAGGAAAAATTTCATAATTACCTAAATTTTACACTAACTCAGCCAAAGATAGTTGTGTAATTTGCAATAATTTGAAGGCATAAAGTTAAAATGTTATTTTATGTCCCAGTAATTCCACTCCTAGGCATCTATCCAAAATTTTCAAAAACACTAATTTAAAAGGAAATTTGCACTCCTATGTTTATTGCAGTGCTATTTACTATAGCTAAATTATGGAAGCAACCAAAATGCCTCAGAACAGATGAGTGAGTCAAGAAGATGTAAATATGCATAATGGAATGGTACTCATCCATCAAAAAAGTTAAATTCAAGCTATTTGTGACAACTTGGATGGAGCTTGAAAGGATAATGCTAAATGAAGTCAGTCAGAAGGAAAAAAAAATAAATACTCTATGGTGTCAGTAAAATGTGGAATATAAAGTAAGAAAATTATTAGTCACATGAAGATACACTTAAAAATTAAGCCTTGATAGCTGACTACAGAATTGGAGCACAAAAGTGGGGAGAGGGTGGATGAAGGGTAAAAGCAAATAGGGGAAGAAACAGTGGTCTGTGGTGGTGGAATTTGGTGAGTTGGTGGTGGGTACACTAAAGTAGTAATATCTGATGAGAGTGTCCCAATATTACTTATGTTAAAAATAAATTTATTAATTTAAAAGAGAATGGAAATAGATGATTTGTAAAGATAACAAGAATTTAAGTGGCTTTTTATTTCCATAATCACATTATGTTCTTGTATAATATAAACAACTTTATATTAATCAGATTCTTTTAAAAAATTTTAAAAGAAAAATGTTTAACAAATATTTATATGTTAATATGTTTGTCAAAATGTTTAACAAAACATATTTGTACGCAGCAGTCAATTCAGTGAAGCTTTCCATTTCATGCCCTCATCTTCAAACACAGATCCAACTTCAATTTCTTTCATTGGTAACATCATTTGAAATCATGTTCTTGACATGATCAAATTCAGAAAGACTTTGGACTCATAGCTATAGATATGGACTGTGTGTACAGATCTGAATACTATTTCCTTAAAAGATATACACCATGTATCAAAAGTCTCATGTGAAATGATGCATTTAGAGGGAAGAATGGGGAAGTTTGTGAATATGCAGATTTAAATGCCCTTCAAAATACAAGTGAGTTTAGAAATCAAGGAAGTCAAGTTTAAGGAATCCCAGTGGTAAAATGTTCTGGTCTTTTTAAGTGTTTCTCAGATACCCAGACATCACTTGGCTTTCCCAGGTCGACTTGACACTTCATCCTGGGAGTTAGCACTGCTAAACTAACTGTTATCAAACATTTATCAAACATTTTTGAGCTCATGGAAGATTAATAGTCTGTGTCTCAGTAAGTAGCCACGTCAACAGTAAAGAGGAAATCACTGCAAACCAAAACCAAAATCACTTCTTCTACATCCTTAACAACCTGGAAATCTGGCTTTTGGGGAATCATATTTCTTTAACTCTCAGAAATAAATCCCTGTCCTTTCTGAGATGCTTAACAGATCACCCATTTCATCCACTTGCCTCAGAAAATAGCAAGAAGAATTGAGAAAGAAATAAAATTATTAAAGCAGTACTTATATGAAAACAAGGACCAGTAAGTTTTACTTGCTTTTGTAGGATCTTTGCAGTACACCTTCACGTCTCCATATGTGCACATGCCTCAACTTACCCCCAAGGCTCCAGTGTCAGTGCCCTCTCACCCTCTCTCTATCATCACATCTGTGTCTGTCTGGTAACCTCTCTATCTCACGTCCTCTATCCCTCGCTATTGTCTGGTAACCAGCACACAGAGACTAAGAATTATTTTTACTATGTTTTGTTAGTTCATTTCTTTGAGAACCATTTTCTTTAAATAAAGCTTTAAAGATAAAAAGTAAAAAATAAAGTTTTAAAGATAAAAAGTAAAAAAAAAATACTTTGGTCTTTTATGTGTTTAAAAATCATAGTATAGGGCCTCCCTGGTGGTGCAGCAGGTTAAGCAACGCACTATGAAGCAAACCGCAACCATTGCAGCACGAGTTCGATCCCTGCTGCCGGCCAGGGAGGGGCCCCACATGGCGTAGCAGACCTCTTCTGCTATGCCCGCTGCTGCCCTCGGCAGTGTGTTTCAGTCAGTCTGCCTGTTCTGCTCCCCACTCTGTCTCTGGTGAATCCTCTCACCTCTATGGACTCTGGCCTGTACCCCAGCTCTTGTATGCATAAATAAATAAATCTTAAAAAAAATCATAGTATATTTCTAAGTGGATTTATATCTCATAATCTGTAACTATAGTTAATTAGGATCAGTGGGCTTACAATTAAAACATCTGTAGAAGAGCTGACAGGAAGAAAGGTTATTTTTCCTCTCTGTGATAGGAAAATGAGACAAAACAATAAAATAATTAATCCTATTGATTTCTACATATTAGAAATAAAAAATAGAGGAAACAGGCATATCAAACTATTTCTTGTTAATCCTGAAGCTTGTAGTCTTGATATGATTACACTTATGGGATTGATCCTTATGGAGATTGGTCATTTCCATTTTGTGTCCATGGTTTAACTTTGTACACCTACCAGTCTTTTGGAGATTGGATAATTTGTCAGTTATGCCTTTAGGATCATTTGAAGACAATATTCTCTACATAAGCATAGTTTAATAAAGTGGTTAGTTTATATCATAATTATCTGGAGAATTCTGCTATAGAATCCTAACCCTCCATCCTGGACCACTGAATCAAAATGTTAGAATGGAGACTTATTTTTACCGAATTCCTGGATGATTTTAAACATTCAGTAAGTAATAACCACATTCTTGTTGATTCTGTTATCTGTCTTCAGCTAGTAAACTTTGAGTATACACTGTGTAAGATTTTTACTGTTTAATGAATAAAAGTGTAATTTATTTGATGAAGTTTCTATCACACTCTTGTAAAGTTCATAAAAGTAGTATCCTATAGTGAATATTTGAATAAAAATGATGTTCCATGACCATACAAAATCCACAGTTCTCACAACAACCACACACAGTGGGTAATATTATTTACATTTTGTATGTGGACACACACAATCTAAGTAACCTGGATTAAGTTACAAATACAGTAGGAGGCAATTTAGAAATTAAATCCAGGGGCCTACCTGGTGGTGCAAGGGGTTAAGGCATAGCACTCTGAAATGATCTGCAGCCACTGCAGCACAAGTTCAATATCCGGCCAGGAAGCTGACCCACATGACAAAGCAGACCTCTCCTGCCTCACCCACTGCTCCCCTCAGCAGTGTATTTCAGTCAATCTGCCGGTTCTGTTCTCCACTCTGTCTCTGGTGAATCCTCTCACTCCCCATAACTCTGGCCTATACCTTGGTTCTTGTATTCATAAATAAATAAACCTTAAAAAAAATCCAAATATGACTTAGTCTAAAGCCTATGTTGGAATCATGATGGCAGAGTGATAACTTACAAATTCACAGCTTAGGACACTTCTGTTGTCCACTTGGGACCTTCTGATGAAGTAGGGAAAGGTTCTTGGTCATTCAGACGGATGCAGCACATCTTGTGATGCATTATTGTCTTCTGATTCATTGTGTGGGATATGAGGCAGGTTTTACCTCTCCTCTCTCTCTGTCATATGTCCCTCTTCAGTGAGCAACATGAATTAATTATTGTTGGTAGTGTAGATGCTGCATTTAGTGAGAAAACTAGACAGTTCTATAATACAGATGTAAGACCTTATAAACACACAAAATATGCTCACATGTCCAACTTAAATCCATAAATGTGATAGGGTTGAAACTTGGATATAGCTTATTTATTGATCATTGAAGTCTATTGATTTATTTTGATTGCTTTTGGGGTTCTTATGGAATCGAGTGGCTTTTCATTCTTACTTTACGATGAAGATGCCTATGATCTCCTAACTTTTTAGCTAGAGTCAGGAGTAATTTAAATTGATTTCATATATATCCACACTTATTCCATTATTTTATTAAAATCCAAGTTCTGTCTTTGATACTAAGCAGCAGTAATTGTACAATATTCAAGACCCAACTGGAATGTTTCTTATCACTTTAGTTTTGTTAATAGTTTCACATGGGTCATGAATTAGCAGCAATTTTTAAAAATACAGCTTATGTTTGTGGTTCATGCTATACATTTATATCCTTTTCACACCTGTTCAAGCTCACCTCTTAGATACTGTATTTGTTTTGAACTTTCTTGAGTCTCATTACTACCTCTTGTCTTTTTTTTTTTTTTTTAATTGCATAGAAGAACTGGTGTGTAGACCAGAGGTGCCAGTGGGCGGTGAGAGGATTTCACAGAGACAGATTGGGAGCAGAACAGGCAGATTGACTTAAGTACACTGCTGAGGGGAGCAGCAGGAGGGACAGGAGAGGTCTGTTGTGCCATGTGGTCAGCTCCCTGGCTGGGGATGGAACTCATGCTGAGTGGCTGGTGATAGTGACTAGTACTCATCTGAATACTCTGGGAGAGTTTTAAACCATCCCATTAAACAAGTAAGTTCACATAAATCTGATGAATTAAAAGAAAAAATCAGTATAATTTTTTTTTAGCAAAAACCATAGCTAAATCTTCAGAGCATGCTTCTGTTTTTGCCAATAGTATCATATAAATAAATCATACTAATTGTTGAGCACCTACTGTGTATAATTTCCTATTCTAGGTTATTTGCAAACTTTCCACTCACTCAACTAGGTCACCACAGTTATTAATTTGGAGATATATTCTAGGGAAATAGGTGATAAAATATGACTGCTTTAGTACAGACCTGTCACCATTCCTAGAAAATAAAAAGTCCCAGGAAATGTATATATATTTAAATTTTCTTATATAGTTGCTCATTTTTGTATAAACTTTGATTTTTTCCTCAACTAGCTCTCATAATTTCCTTCCTATCATACCATCACCATAGTCTCTTGTACTATTTCCTTCTGATTTATTTTGCTTAACATATTACTTCCAGCTCCATCCACGTTGCTGAAAATGCTCAACCAATATTTTATTATTAGCGCATTAGCCATTGATGTCATCACTTCAGTAGGCTACAGTCTAGTTTCTAGACCGGTAGTTGTAGACCATTTTTCTTATGCTCCTGTGTTCTTCGAGTCAACCTTTTATTTTTTACTCATTCTTTTTTCTAGAACAATAGAATCGGTTTTTTTGTAGTGAACTTTATCCTCCTCCAGGGCATCTTTTGTGGAGAAATATGCTTTTAATTTTTTTTTTCAGTTCCGTCCTTTGTAATAGAGATGATGGGTCTAAGGAATTACGAGTTTATTTTGATGAACTTGTATTGTGCACTGACATGACTGGATTGAGGTTGAAGTATGTTTTAAAGGGGTTTTTTTCCACATCTCATTATAACTTTCTTATGTGATAAAAATTTGTTGCCCGGAAAATCATTATGATTTTAAGTGTTAAATGGCATATCTTGAAGCCATTATTGAAGTCCACACAGCTTCTGCCTTCATAAAGACAGAAGGACAATTCATCAGATCATTTTTTCTAAGTGTTACCGTTCAACTAACACACTTTTATCTGATTTCTTTCTTGGGATTCTAGCGGAGATGGCTTTATTTATTTTAAAGCTTTATTTATTCATACAAAAACTGGGGTACAGGCCAGAGTTTCAGGGAGTGAGAGGATTTCACCAGAGTCAGAGTGGGGAACAGTGCAGGCAAATTGACTGAAATGCACTGCTGAGGGGAGCAACAGCAGGCAAAGCAGGAGAGGTCTGCTGTGCCATGTGGGTCCCTCCCTGGCCAAAGATGGAACTGCTGCTTCAGTGGCTGCAGATAGATTTATAGTGCTGAGATTTAACCCCTTGCATCACCAGGGAGGCCCCTGGAGATTGCTTTAGATGTTGTAGCTTCTGAAATTTAGAAAAAAAATATCACTTTTTTCCAATAAAAGAGCTGAGTATCGAGCTCTCCCTGGTGGTGCAGTGGGTTAAGCAAAGTACTATGAAGCAAACCATAGCCACTTCAGCACGAGTTGAATCCCTGCCCCGAGCTAGGGAGGTAATCCATATGGCTCGGCAGACCTCTCCTGCCTTGCCCGCTGCTCCCCTCAGCAGTGTGTTTCAGTCTATCTGCCTGTGGTGTTCCCCACTCTGTCTGGTGGATTCTCTCACTCCCCCTCCCCGTACCTCTGGCCTGTACCCCAGTGCTTGTATGCATAAATAAATAAAATCTTTAAAAAAAAAGAGCTGAGAATCATAATAAATTTATGAGTTTTTTATACAGAATATATAGATGAGAATAATGTCCTCTTATCATCTTTAAGATGTACATGCTCAGTTTACTTATATTTTTAGATACCTACATATCAAGCCGTTCTATTATATTGTGTTAATATTTTACTTCTAAGAATATTACATGTGACTTGTGGTTTGTTTTTTTTTTTACAGTCAGTATAGCTGTAGCATATTTTCGCTACTTCCTTGTAAGTTTCACTATGACTTCTATTTGGTTAGCAAACCCATCTGGGGTATTACTAGTGTGTGAGTCACTGCAGAAGGTGGAGTAAGGAATACTATGATAAACAGGTATAATTTCTACCTGGAAAGATAAGAAATGCATATTATTAATTAAAAGACAGAATTGAAGGTTTGGAACCACAAGTTTTCTATGAAATTATTGTGTAAGGTCAGAAATGGCAAGACCAATTCCAACTCCAGGAAGTCCCTTTTTTTCCCTGAGAATCTCACCATTTTAGTCTCATCCCCTCAGAAACCTTTTATTTTGCATGTGGAAAATTTTACCAAACTGTGTTGAACAATTTCAATCATCTTTTTTTTTTTTTTTTTTTACAGTTTAGTTCTCTTCCCCAAGGATGTACAACTTAGCTTTCTTTGTATACTCATTCTTGTGCTGTTACTCAACCATTACTTTGAAAAATAGAAATATTCTTGAAAATCAAAATGTACTCTCTTAACGCTACCAAGTGTTTTTTTTCTTCCATCTTTTAAATTACTCTTGAAATTTCACCTCACGCACAAAATTTTTTGATTTGATCAAAGACATGGACATGGATTTTTCTGCAGCTCAACATTGATAACAAATAACCAATTCCTTGCCCTGATTTCCTAAAACATATATTCAATGTTTGTTTAATATGGTCAATATGGCAAGAATGTAAACAAATCTGGAATAAGTTTTTTTAAGACTGATAAAGGAAATAGGTATATGAAATAAGATTACACTATGACATGGTCAGTGCTATTGTATTAATTTATGTTTGAAGTGCATTAGGAGCACAAATAATAAAATGCATAACTCTGGGGGAGGGAACTGATGAATAAGAATGTATCAGAAAGAAATGAGAAAGTCAGTGTAAGAAGGAACCAGTGTATACAAAGGCACAGAAGCATGAAAAATATGTTGATTTGGGTCAGATTGTGGCAGACCCTATATTCCATAAGATGACTGCTGGGTTAAACAAGATAACACATGTTAACTTTTTCATGAAAGGCTTCATAAACATAAAACAAGGAAAAATGTCAACTATTTATATTAAAAGTACCCTTGCCTATATCCTATATTAAATCATGAAAAAACAGTAATAAATCAGGGTCCATTGGAGGTATTAAGAAGGGACATTCAGAAAGTATGCTACAGAAAAATGACTCTGTTTTAGACTGTTATATCTGTGTAAAATATGGAATAGAGGGGAAAGTTTGGGTAGATCAGTTAGAAATCATAAAAATAATATAGGCAAGATGGAATTAGTTTCTAATGACATAGGTGTGAGAATTCTCTATCTCAGTTCCTTATCCGTAAATAATAGGACTATACCAGGATTAAGCCCATAGTATTTCTATGAGGATTAAATGAAGTTTAATCAAAGTTCTTAAACAGTGCCTTGTGAGCTTTATGAATTTATTAAACAAAGTTCAAATTGATGAATATTGCTTGCATGTCTTTTGCATATGCATGAATTCTAGATTGCTATAATTGGCCATGTATTGTATCTGTCACATCCACTATATACACAGTAATAAAGATTTGTGCATTTCAGTTGATTATAATTATATTCAATTGATACTTGCCTATTCAATACTATCAAAAATAGAGATATGTCTTGCTCTTCTTAATCAAATACAAAATAATACCTTGATTACTCTTTAGCTGGTTATCTTCGATGATGGCTAAATTCTTTTCTTGTGCATACTATGTAGTAGTCATTGTAGTACATCAGAGGTGCAAATGCTTTAAGGGATATGTGCACATAAATATAAAATAATTTTTTGTAATTCCAAGGATTCTAATAGAACTCCATTTTGTTCCCAGACGAGACTATTAGCTACAGTGTCCTAGTAAGTAAATTGCCAAAGTACATAATTTTGTGATATCCCACCTCTGCATAATTAAATAAAACACCAGTTCCTTAACCACTGAATTTTGTTAAATTTTGGATTATAAAAAGGTTTGCTTGATTTGATCTAATATTATGACTTTAAGGTTATTGCTGATTAAAAACCAATATTGGTGAAATCTGTCAGAGGACTTACTCAATTCAGTTGCCCTGAAATTCTTTGAGTCACCCTGTCTTTGGGTTTTCAACACCATTTAATCATTAGGTCAGGGGTTTTCAAATTTAGGATTATGGACATTTTGGGTCAGATAATTAAATTTGTGGGCGTCTGATGAATATATTGTTGAATTCCTGGCCTCTACTCATTGGATACCAATAGAACTTTTTCCCTCAGTTTTGACAACTAACAGTATGTCCAGATATTGTGAAATATCTCCTGAGGAGTTGAGAGGAATCATCCCTAATTGAAAACATCTGTTCCACATGGGATTCCTATAATCTAAAAAGAAGTGTCATTTTCTTCATCCATTCATTCAAACTAACACTTTTCTCAAGATTCATGTCAACAATTTCAGGTAACACATTTTTCTCTTGAGTATTGTATGGAAAAAGTATTTTTCCAAATCATTTTACTGGTTTATTAATTTTTTAAATATCCACTTGGCAGATATCTGTTATGTGAGACCTGGTGTACCATCTCATGGACTCTGAAGCTAATTTCTGTTTTTAGTCATATGAATGTCCTGTTACTTAAAGAAATTCCTTATCATTTTATATTGTTTCTTTCGAGAATTGATAATTTAAATCTGTAATTATATTTATAGTCCCAATAAAATGGCATTTAATTAATATTTATTGCATGTATAAAAAACTTCACTTTCATTCCTTTATAAGAGTTTGACTCTTAATTGCAGAATAATAATAAATGTTCATTATTGGTCTTATTCTCCTCCAGATCTAATTGACAAGTGAACATTTCCAACTACTCCTGTTTTTAAATGTTTATTGAGGTGTTGATTTATAATTTTTTAATATTTTTGTATTTTATTTTTCATTTCCCTTATAAGAAGTTACACTGAGCTTCTTTTCATGTGCCTATGAGCCTTCTAATTGTCCTCTTTAGAGAAGTCTCTATTTTGGCATTTTACCCATTTTTTTCGATTAGATTGTTTGCATTTTTGTTGTTGAGCTATGAGTTCTTTATATATTTTGAAAGTTAACCCTTTTCAGATGTGTGGTCTGTCAATTTCTTTTCCCAACAGTAAGTTGCTGTTTTTTTTTTTTTCATATGTGATCGTTTCTTTTGAGGTTCTAAAGCTATGTAATTTGAAGTAGTGTCATTTATTTTCGTTTTTATTTGGTTTGCTTTGGAGTTGCATACAAAAATATAACATCTTTGCAGTGATGTTCAGGAGTGCATTACCTATATTTTCTTTGAAATATTTTATGGTTTCAGGCCTTTTATCCAAGTCTTTATCCTTTTAAAATTAATTTCTGTGTATATGGTTAAGTAAAGAAATAATTTTCCTTTTTTTGGGTGCATGCTTGTACATGTTTCCCAACAATATTTATTAATTTTCCCATTGTATAGTCAAGATTCCTTTGTCAAAGATTAACTGTCTAATTTGTGAGAGATTATTTCTTGGATCTCTGTTCTCTTCCATTGGTCTGTCCATCTGTTTTTTATCTAATACCATGCTGTTTTTATTCTTATTGCTGTGTATTATATTTTGAAATCAAATAGTTTGATACCTTCATTTTTCTTCTTTTCCTCACTTTGGCTCTCTCTTTGGGACCTCTTATACTTCCATATAAATTTTGAAATTGTTCTATTTCCTTGAAAAATGTCACAGAGATTTTGATAGGTATTGTATTGAATCTGCAAATTGTTGTAGATAATACAGCAGTTTCAACAATGTTCATTTTTCCAATACATGAACACAAGGTATCTTTCAATTTCTTTGTGTTTTCTTTTATGTCCTTTAACATTATCTTGTAGTTTACATAGCTTAGATGATCCTTTACCTATTTTATTAACTCCCAGATATTTTATTATTTTTGATGTGGTTGTAAATGGTATTGTTTTCTTAATTTTTCCTTCTAATTCATTGCTTGAAATACAGAAAAGTAACAGACTTTTTGTATTGATTTTTCTTCCTTCCACTTTGCTATATTCATTATGTATAGTAGTTTTTCATAGAATATTTTGCATGTGGTTATCCACATTTCCATGTATATTATGTCACCTGCAAATAGTGATAGTTTTACTTCTCCTGTTTGCATTGCCTAATTTCTTTGGTTAGGTCTTCCAATACTATGTTTAACATAAGCAGTGAAAATAAGTGTTATTGTCTTGGGTTTGATCTTATGGTAAATGCTTTCAGTTTTTTACCATTAAGTATGTTGTTAACTCAGGGTTTGTAATAAATGACTTTTATTATCTTGAATAGATTCTATTTATTCCCATATTATTGTTTTTATCATCAAAGATTGTTGAATAGTGTTGTACGCTTTTTCAGCATCTATGTATGAGATCACAGGCTTTTTATCTTTTGTTTTATTGATGTGGTGAATGACATTGATTTCTGTATGTTGAACCAACTTTGCATCTTTGGGATCAAACTTATGTCATTGCCTAGTTCTGATCTCAGCAAATCTCCTGGCACTGCTCTTTCCCTGAGGTTCTGGCATGGATAGCATTGATAGGAGGATGTGAGCTTGGGTTGCAGGCAGATACCAAAAGAAGTTGCAGATTGCATAGTAGTTAGACTGTCCAGTTTCCTGCCAAGTCCAGATAGAGGAGGGACTATTACTTCTGGAATGCAGCCAAGCTAGCCTCCAGAAGCCCCAGGTGTAGTCAGCTCAGTACCCATACAGCAATCTGTGAGCTCTTTGGAATGTATGTGCTCATCCTGCTGCAATAGACCAGGAGCTGTTGGAAGCTCTGGGAGTCCAGGCAGGGCAGAGGTGAGTGCTTTTCAGAATTGCCAAGCTATTCTCCAGCTGTCCCAGATAGATGAACTCAGCACCTGCCTAGCAGTCGATATTCCTAATGCTTTGGTGTTTGCCTCCCGAGGTACACTAAGAGCTCAATGAAGCTCAGGAAACTGGGTGGAGAAAGAGGGTACCTTTAGGGATTCAAAGCCAGCCACCTGTAGTGCCAGGGACGTCAGTCAGCTCCACATGTATTTGGCAGCCATGTTGTTTAAGGGAGTCAGGAAGGTGGTGTTCACTAGTTTTTAGGAGCCTATGAGATAAGTGAAAAGTCTAGGAGTCCCTCATGGTGGTGAGCTAGCCACCAGTTCCTGAGATATGTAAGATCTTTTCCACCCAAAAGTCAGTGTTCTTTATATTAAGCAGAACTTGTCAATTTTCAGTGTACTGTGAATCAGAGGAAACCCCAGGAGATGAAACAGGGAAGGAGCTGGTGTTTTGGAGGATGCTTAGCTAGCTGCTTGCAAACTCTGATATGCCATCTCCATGCCTCTCAGCAGTTAGTTGTTCTTGGAGTAGGTGGCTCTCGCCCTGCCTGTAGTGGACTAGAAACGGAGGGAAAGTAAAGCAGGTATTGTAGCTGGTAGATGTTGAGGTTTCTAACTCTGGGAACAAATTTTCCTGCTTCTCCTAATGGTGGAGAGAGGGGATCCCAGCTACCACAGCAGGTTTTGAGAATTCACAGGAATTCAAAAGTTCAACAACAACTTCCAACTTTGGGGAGGGGTGTGGATGGATTTTCCCAATCTCTATTCAGGAGTTCTAGAGATAATAGGCCTTTAAATCTGAACCTCCCTTTGCTTGTTTCTCACTCCATCATGACTAGTCATGGCTGTACCTTCCACTATGGCTCTTTGCAACTCTGTCCTCTGACTCTGTCAACCCCATGAGCTTTTGGCCATCCATATTCAATAATGCAAATGTATGGGTCATCAGATATCCTCTGGTGATAAGTTGACATGGTATGTCTGAGATATTAAGCTATATATATACATATAATATGTATATATACACATACACACACAGGGAGATACTTTCCTCACATCACTTACTGTCATATTTTCTTGGAGTATCTCTAAAATGAGTTATTTATTCTACTTTAAAAATTAATAAAAGTTAAGCAAACTGATTTGTACGAGATAACTTGGTACAACTTAAGAAGAACTGGTTCCTGGACCAAGATTATCCCAGCCTCCTTGTTTCAAAGGTATTCTCTTTCCAGAACATACTGTACCAGTGACCATTTTTCTTGGTCTTTTTGTAATTAGTACTTATTAACTGTAGTGTCCCAAATCTTGTAGAGCTCATTAGGATACACAGTTGACTCTTGAACAATACAGGTCTGAATAGCATGGGTCCAATTAAATGTGAGTTTTTTTGAATAAATATATATTGACTTTTAACCCTTACACAATTGAAATTACTATAAATGAGTTTTAACTTCCTTATGATTTTCTTTAAAAAAAAAAAAAGATTATTTATTTATGCATTCAAGAACTGGTGTACAGGCCAGAGTTGGGGATGGTGAGAGGATTCACCAGAGACAGAGTGGGGAACAGAGCACATTGACTGAAATACATTGCTGAGGGGAGCAGTGGGTGAGGCAGGAGAGGTCTGCTGCGCCAAGTGGTTCCCCTCCCCAGCCAAGGATCAAATTCCTGCTGCAGTGTGTCAACAGCTTCATAGTGCTGCAAGTTAACCTTTGATTTTCTCAGTAACATTTTCTTTACTCTAGTTTACTTTATTGTAAGAATATAGAGTATGTACACTATACAACATAGGTATTAATAGACTATTAATGCTATCAGTAAGACATCCATTCTACAGGGGACTATTAGCATTTACATTTCTGGGGATTTAAAAGTTAGTTGTGGATTTTTGACTGTATATCCCTGGTGCCACATATTGCTTGATGGTCAACTCTATTTTCTATTTAGTAAAATTGCAAAGCAGAAATGCTTATTAACTTGAAGTAGCAACTCAGTCATGGAAGTGATACTGGAAATAATGGATAGTATTTTTTTCAAGAATTCATTTTAAAGTTTTAAAGTGATCCAACCACTTTAAATTCATCATTTAAAATGAATTGTGCTCTAAAAATTTAGAATTATGTAGTATTATACAAACATTCTTTTTGAGATTAAACACTGTATGCTAGTATAATTTGAATCATTTCCCATAATTCTTTGGTACATTAAATTATTATTTATTGGTCTTGATGAAACTACTGGACAGTAGAAAATTAATTCCTTAAATTCTTCAATGTTCTTTTAATTCAGCATAATTTAGGGAAGTCTATATGTTTATATTTGATTCTGAGATATATTTTGATAAACTCTACCCATGAAAACGGAGCATAGACCTTGGTTTTCAGATGGGGAAGGGAAAAGGGTGAAAACAAGAGGATGGGTGAGAAGTATGGACAGTGGACTATGGTGAAGGATTACGGGTGCATTGGTGGTGGGAGTGGTGCGGTAAACACATCATTCTTCATTTACTACAAAATTTAGTCTATACATGCAAAGCTTTATACTTCATAGGTAATACAATGTTTTGTGATTTTTGAAAGAAGAAAGTATAAATACTGCAGTCACACAGTGCACGTTGAACTTCAGCTAGCATCTGACAACAGTGTTTCCTAACTCCTTAATATTTTCCATGAGTTTTCTGCCATTTCAAGAACATGCTGCATGAAAACAAACTTTGTACTATGACCAGTTTAACCCTGTCACTGTTAGGAAGCCTCAACAAATCCTTAGTGTATAATGCTATTTTTATACTGTCCACTGCATTCTGTCAGTGATGGAAAGCTTCTGTGTTCCCGAGTTCGTTCTATTCACTGATCAGTGGCAGCTCTCAATAGGCAAAAGTCAATTCTGTCAAGAAAAGGCAGTGACTTGGGAGAGCAAACCTCTTTGTTAAGACCTTGGCATGATACCTGGGCCAAAGTCACCTTCAAGGATATGATTGTGTGTTTTACTTTCTTTGTGAGAGGTTGTAAAAGCTCAACAAAAATTCTAGCACATAGTCTGAAATAAAATATACAATGGGAGCATTTTGTGGAGAATTTGAAGAGAAGTAGCTAGCAGTTATGTGGATGGACTTACAGTATCAATTACCAGTGATATATTTCCTATTAATTAAAAAACATACATATAAACTTTGGGAGTCTGGTTTGAGAAAGAGATATTTTTATCATTTTGATGTTGTTCATTTTATCCAAAAAGAAATTCCCTAGTTTTCAGGCGAAGTAAGGAAACTTTAATATAATGCATTCAATGTATTTCATATATTTTGCTTTTAATTATTTTTGCTTTTTACCTTAAATTTATTTTATTTTGTTAATTGAGTTGCGTTTTATTAGTAGTCCATTGTATTTTATATGCATTAAACAGTCAAAGTTTGAATGAAAATATTTTCTAATCTGTTCTATACCTTTGAAGAGTTTCCAATATTTTAATTTGCTTTACAGGCTAAGATTTCTGCATGATTTACAGCATAAAGGCAGGAGGGAATGTTCTTTATACCTGGGACTGGAATATACTATTATACAGTATCAAATACATTTATCAGCCTTTGTCTCAGTTGTTCAATACAAAAAAATAAAGACATCATTAGAAAATTTTTATTATGAATATTACTGTTACATTATTATAGATATTAATGTCAATGTCAAGCAGTCTGTTCTAATGCATAAAAATACCATATATTAGAATAATTATGATAGCCATTAATTTAAAACTCTTTGAAAGATTTCATCTAAATAACTGGCCTGTGTTAAGTTGTTCTCCAAGGAGACAGAGGGTATATAAGAACATTGAAACTTTCTCCCAGGATAGCATCTGGCTTGGCTAAATATGGACATGAGAGCCAAGTAATAAGGGGACAAGAAATCCGCAAGAAACCTGCATGGCCCAGGGAATGAACGAGTATACTGATCTGATGCAGAGAGAACTAGCAAAGAAGGCTGTGAAGAAGCCCACACTTGAACGGAGGTTATAGCAGAGCAGTGTATGTGTATAGGTAGCTTTTTTCAAAGTTTGTATTAGACCAATTCTCTTTTATGAATGACCTATATTAGTAACTGTTGGGGCTAGCCAAAAGAAATCTGAAGAGGATTTTTATCTTTTAGGACAAAAGGAGAAAAGTGAAAATCATGATCAGCATTTGTTTTGCCAGAGTAATTCTAGAACTAGCCTGTACCCCAAGCAGGGAGAGCAGTACCACCAAACTCTTCCCTGAGTCTACTTTTCACAAGTTGTGTATTTATCATATATTTCCTCCTTTTCCCACACCATGTGTGTCCCCTCCTTGGCCAGCGATCGAACTTGTGCTGCAGTGGCTGTGGATGCTTCATAGTGCAGCGCTTAACCCTACGCGCCACCAGGGAGGCCCGTTAGTACAAGGTTTTGAGGGCTTGGTGGGGTGCTATATATCCTCTGCCATCCTTCATAACTGATAATTCCATTTAAGTCTTATGTATAGACTAAAACATCTTTAAGAAATGTTGCTCTTTTTATTGACTTACTACCTAGAATATAATTAACTATCCTCATATGGAAGCTATAACTTCAAAGCAGGTTTTCTGAATCTTTGGCCCTTTCCCAAACAGAAAACTATGCACACCTCTCTCATGTAGAAATCTTCGAGAAGAGGCTACCCAGCCCGTGCTCTAGCCTTGGTCTTCTCTTCTCCTGCCACCGGAAGAGGTCCAGATTACTTTGATGACAGAGATATCTCTATATACTTTCTGACTATCATAAGTCTTGTGTCTGTGCCTTTCATAATATTATTCTGCACAGACAGTTTTAATAAAATGATCTCCCATGGAGACATTTGTTTGGAGGTAACTATATCCAAGAAATAAAATACTTTTTGTAATTTTACTAAAAAGCTTTAGTTTTAGTATTATTTTACTAAAAAGATAAAAGTAGCATATGTAAACTAATTAGTAGCTAGTTTTATTACTGACAACAAGCACATTGTATTAGTTGGTAATTGAGAGGCATAAAGATAAAAGTTGAGTGTAGAATCTGAAGCCAAACTGCTTAGCTTGAATTCTGGGTTTACAGTGGACTAGCTGTTTGACCTGGCACAAAAGACTTGATGTATTGGACCTTCTGAAAAATATCACAAAGTTTTTGTGAGGATTATTTGAGTTAAATGTATAAAATATTTATGATGTTGTCTAGTACATAGTAAGTGATGTGCAAGAGCTTGCTGGTGATGATGATTTAGTGGCAAGTTCCAAGAACAAAGAGGTTTGAATAAGCACTGTGTTTGGGTTAAACTGAGTACCTAGACTTGTATGGTGTTTCATAGGGTTGTTGGAGAAGTAATAACAAATTGGAAACTTAACTTAATCTAAACTTGAACCAGTTTAGATGATGACAACTCAAACGTGAAGCTAAATTTAAACTTGATCTGCTATACAATTAGCAGCAATTGAAGGTTCTGAACCATTTAAAATACACATTTGAGAATTATCAGTCTGCAGCAACACTGAGAGAAGGGCATCTAGAAGCATGAAACTGAAGCTTAGATGCAGTCATCATCTGGATGTGAGGCAAAGAGGTGGCATGAAAATAAAATGAGGCAGACTACAATGAATGGAATTTTGAGGCGGGTAAAAAATAATATTTTAGTGTGTGGAAGCTGGAAAAATGGTATCACCCACTGTTGGAACAGCTGGATAAGGGAAAATGACTATCAAATCTGGATCATCTGGCATTCTGTTAATGATAACAGTACTGGTAACTGGACCTCATAGTATTACAACATTCTGAAAGAATTCTGAATCTCAAAGGAAGCCTGCATTGTGTTTATTATCATTTTGGTGAAAACTATGATTGTTTATTCTGATAAATTGGAGATCATTTATATATTACTAGATTTTCTATTTGATCAATCTGAGTGTTACATTTCACAAGCATGTTAAAAAACAGAAATTTTCTACAAATCTAATATGTGCTTGAAATATTCAAAGCTGGTTATTTAAGTTGTACTGATAGTTTAATTTTTTTATAAGTGACTCTTAATGTAATGTCTTCATTCGATATTTAATTTTTTAAAGTCCTAAAGAAGCTCTGTGTAAATACTATAAGAGTATTTCCTCAATAATCCATTAGTTTTGTATTCTACATTGTTATAAAAATATATATTAAATAATACATTATCTTATGTATATACATAAGATACATATATGTATATATGTAGATACATAAGTTATACATTATCTTATGTAACCTATATTAGGTTATAACATAGAAAAATAAATGAATATTCTTTCTTTTCCTATTACTTTATGTGTTCTTCATCTTTGGGGAATTCTAAGAGAGTGGTCTGTATACAATGACAGTGTAAGTATGAAAGAGAACAGTTCATGTTGGGGGCAGGGGATGAAGAATCCTTCAGGATCTGGTGGCAAAAATTTTTGCTGAGATAATTGCTAAGTTTATGAGTTGAGCTAGGAACTTAGATTCTTGGTCCTATATACAGAAGGGGCATCAGCCCTACTTTGTAAGGATTTTGTCAGGATTATAGACAATTTATAGATATCAGGTTTTATGAAATTCATGAAAAGTTCTTAATGATGATGACTATTTTTTGCAGTATGTTAGACATATTAAAACATGATGGATTCCAATTCTTACTGTTGTCATACTTCCTTGTTTGTCATCTCTCAGAGAATACTGTTGTCATTCAAAAGCATCCTAGATTACAAATTGTTCAGTTTCAATTTACCCCAATTTAGGTCTCATGAAAGGAGAGTTTGAGACTTTCATGCATCTAGGGAGGCTTAACTGAACAAAATAAATAAGTGACTGCAGATATTGGCACCTGGAGTGAGTGAACAAGTGTTGGTTGTGCAGTTATAAACAGTTTTGCACTTTCCAGTGAAAATGATTCAGTGCTCTACAGTTTCTTTTTCTTTTTTAAAGTTTAATTTGTGGACAACATATGATTTTCCCCCTCAGGCATGAAAATGTGGTGGGTGGGGGGGAAACATAAGGGAATATGGTGATGGACTGTGTGTGCTTTAGTAGTGGGAGAACTCTGCTGACTATAGTTTCTTTTTAAAGGTAAACATAATTTATCACCTTTACTGTGATTTTTTTCTTTATAAAAAAACAGGCATGTGAGTCTTATTCTTTTGGCCCTGGATGGGATTACCCAGTGTGCTGCAGTATGCGACTGATTTGAACATGCTGGTTTCTGCAAAGAATGGTCAAGCAGCTGCTTCTGAGAAGCTTCTGAGATCTTTCACTTAATTGCTTCTAAGCTGTTGATCAGTGTGGCTAAAGGTTCACACAGAAGGATAGAAGAACTGGGGTACAGACCAGAGGTGCAGGGTAGGGGTGTGTGTGAGAAGATTTACCAGACCCAGAATAGGGAACAGAACAGACAGATAGATTGAATCACAGTGCTGAGGGGAGTAGCAGGCAAGACAGGAGAGGTCTGCTGTACCATGTGGGTCAGCTCGCTGGTGGGGGAATCAAACTCATGCTGCAGTGACTGCATTATAGCTTCATAATACGGGGTCTTAACCCCTTGTGCCACCAGCCAGGCCCTCCTTTTATTATTTTTAAAGAAACCTTTTCTATGAATACTTTCATAAAGTACTTTTTTTTTGTTATCAGGAAAGATTCCTTTGGGTAGCAAGTGATTAAAATCAATTCAAGCTAGATGAAACCAAAGGGAATTGACTGTCTCACTTTGCCAAAAAGAAAAATCTCATAGGATCCAAAGAAGTTACACAAGGACTTCAGCAACCAGAAGTAAGATAGATATTCCAGTTCCCATTCTTTTTTCAAGTCTGTTAGTCTCTGCCTGGCTTCACTGTGCAGATGGCTTTGCTCTAGGAGGCAGGAGATGAATGTAGTCAGCCTGAGATGCTCATCCTTACTGTGTCTTTATCACTATCCTGAGGAAACTAGGCACTTCAAGAGGGATGAAGACTTTAAAACACGAACAATGAACACTTGCTAGAAATGAAAGCAGAGGTTTGAGGGTGCTGCTATATACAATGACAACTTCTATTTTATTTTTGGATAAATTTTCAACTTATTTTCTATCTCACTAGAATAAGCATCCATTCCAAAGCTTTATGATCAACGATGTTGCATTTTTGAAATGCAGTCTGTGTAAGATGGTGATCTTGTATGCAGTTTGGCATCAAATTCTCCTTGAACATCTGCTAGACAAGGTGGTGTGATTTTAATGTGTGTGTGTGTGTATGTGAGAAAGAGAGAAAGAAAAAAGCCACATTCTTGTGAATCCTTTGTGTGTAATGTAAACACTAGTACTTAGGATTCTGTTTTGATTATTATTTTTTAAAAGATTTATTTATTCATGCATATAAGAGCTGGGATACAGGCCAGAGTCCAGCGAAGTAAGCGGATTCACCAGAGACAGAGTGGGGAGAAGAACAGGCAGACTGACTGAAACACTGCTGAGGGGAGCAGAGGGCAAGGCAGGAGAGGTCTGCTATGCCATGTGGGTCCCCTCCCTGGTCGGCAGCAGGGATCAAACTCATGCTGCAGTGGTTGAGGTTTGCTTCATAGTGTGTTACTTAACCCACTGTGCTACCCGGGAGGCCATGTTTTGATTATTTTTTAATAAACTACTCTTTGATTAAAACACTACTCACACAGGGCCTCCCTGGTGGCTCAGCGGCTTGAGAACCGCACTGTGAGACATTTGCTGCACATACAGGGCAAGTTCAATCTCTGAGCAGGGAGGGAACCCACATGGCACAGTAGACCTCTCGTCTCGCCCACTGCTCCCTCAGCAGAGTATTTTAACTGATCTACCTGTTCTGTTCCCCACTCTGTCTCTGGTGACTCCTCTCACCTCCTGCGACTCTGGCCTATGCCCCAGCTCTTGTGTGGATAAATAAATAAATAAACCTTAAAAAAAACTACTCACTCATGTCTAGTCTGTGGGTAACTGTAGCTGGGGATCTCAGAGCTGTGTGCAATCTGCCTGTGTCAGAGTGTTGCTCACACCCACTGCAACTCCATGATGCAAGGGAGAGAAAGCTCCCTAAAGATAAGCAACTAGACATTCCAAGGAACATCTGTCCCACCAAGCTTCCTATTTTCAAAAAAAGCTGTTTGTGTGTAAGATTTATCTATTGCTAAGCTGCTAAGTATATTCAGGTGCATTCAGTATAGGTTTCTGTTCAGTTTGTCTAAAATCTAGGTGTGAACTAACTAGATATGTTGAAGAATGAAAATGTGTTCAAATTATATACATGAGATTAAAGGTACCTCATCAAACTCTATCACAATGTGAATTATGCTGAATAAACTGGAATAGCACTAAGATTTTTTTTTCATTTTGACATCTCCCCACTGTTCTCAAACTCTAATGAAAAAATTGCATTGTCAGTACCTCATTATAATAAACCATTGGGAGAGCAACTGTGGTTCAGTGATTAGGAAAAGATTTATATACTCGAGAGAGCCTAGTAACTTTCTGGAGCTTATAAAGCAAGGCTGATGATGTGCAACCCACAGGATTAATTGACAGAGAAGCAGATCTTATTGGAAATCATTGGGTACCTCAAGGCTTGCATTTAAAGGAGAAAACCTGAGCATCCATTGTAGACAAATGGCTGTCTCAGCCAAAGTTAACTAGTTACAAATTATTTCCTTTGAAGTTTGGTTAAATAAAAGCCGGCCCAAGAGATGCTTCAAATAATGATGTAATCAATAATATTCTGATTTTCCTGGGTTGAGCTCACTAAAGCAAATGGACACAAGAAGTAGTAGTTCAAACTTTTTTTCTGAGTTTTAAAAAGTCACTACCAGGGGACAGAGATGGAGGGAGTCTGTGAGTGATGGACTCAGAGGTTTTCCCTTGTGAGAAGAGGACCCAGCCTAGAAGGTTTTCCCATCTGAGTCACACTTTCTTTCTTAGCATTTCATAGCATTTCACCTGCTTCAGCTTTGGCCTCCCCACTTTCTCCACGTGTACAGAAGTTCTCCTTCTTTGCTATATTGCTCCTCTCATCCTTTGGCTATTTCAATTCCATTACTTTTCAGATTTAGGAAAGAAAAACCCCTTTGGTATGTTTTTTAGCTTTTCAAAACAAAGTTTGCCAATAAACTATGAGTGTGGTAGGTGAGGGATACACTAAACCTTAAAACTTGAGATGTTTATAAAACCAGTTTTCTTATTTTAAGGGCATAGTCATAGATTGGATTAATAGAAAATAAGGGACTCTAAACTACTATTTCCTTTATAACATAGGGACGTTATATCTGCTTTCTTTGTTCTTTATAACTATGGGATGCAATGATGGTTGCCAGGTTAAAGATCTGGACAAAAAGTCCTTTTAAAGAAGTTAACTTTTCCTTCTTTACCATTTCAGATGCTATTCTCCTCCGAGGGAGTCCCTGGTTATCTTTTTATGTTAAAGTGAGGCATTGAGTTCTTGGTTTGTTTATGGAATTCAAGTAACAAGGAATCTTCCTCTCCATTTCTATGTGATTTTTGATTGTGACTATCAATAGTGATATATTGGGAGGGTGTCTGGGGGTGTATCTCGGTTCCTCAGGAAAGTTACTGTGATTCATTAATAATGTCTGCATTGAGCCTGAAAAGCAGCGATACGATTGTCATATGTCTCCTTTTAATCCCACTGAGAGTGAATTATTTGTTTTGACTTGGTTTTTGTTTCTACTCAAGTTACCAGCATTGGGAATTCCAATGGTTCCTTTTCATATGTGTGCTTAACAGTCTCTTTTTATTATATACAAGATTGGTAACACACCTAAGTATATATTAAACTATTTTTCTCTCTATTGAATTAAAACCTCCTTAAGAGAGCAGTTTCTCTCTAAAAATTTGGAGGCATTAAACAAGAACAAAATAATTAAAAGAGTACTTTTAAAGGTTCATTTCACTAAGTTTTTTCTTACTAAATTAATTTAAAAATATAAAAATTAAAATATAAAATGTGGATTGGTATTCCAATAAACACAAACTTTTCTGTTATTGTATATTTTCTGATACTTGAGCTAATTTAATTTCAAATGAGTCAAACAACAGATTTTTATTGTTTTCCACGGGAAAATAGCTGCACATTTACAAAATTATTACTTGTTAATGTTCTCCCAGGTGTGTTCTTCTGGTGACTGTTTAAAACATTCTATTCATGACTGTTATCAAACATTGTATTCATGTCTGTTATACTTTAATCAGTTCCCCTGTTTTCTTTACATTGAAACTCCTAAGTTTTAAGAAGAAATGTTTTCTCTATTTTTGTGAATTGTGAATTATTTTTGAATTGTGATTAGGATAACGTCTGATGAAACAGATAGGTCTTTTCTTTGATCAGTAGTTTTGTAAGTTCTGTTTAGCTTTAAGTCATCAAAAGCTTAAAAGATTAAATTTAAATGGGAGACTTTAAACTCAGGTCCTTTCATTGTGATCTAGTAACTTCAGATTATTGGATAGCTTTGCACTGTACTCTGGGGAAGCATAAGAATTTGGGGTGGATTCTAGTAGGTCATTCTTTCATTTATGTATTAATTCATCTACATTTATCATCAAGTTTAGAGTATTAGGTATGTATATGCTACTTAGTTTGTTGGAATCACAGAGCCTATATTTTCAATAAATTATGGTGTGATTTAAAAATAATGTCATAAAACAAAAGTACAGAGTAATACATAGAAGCACATGAAAGTTGAAATTCCAGACTGTGGATGGCATTGGTACCAGGGAAGCCCTGTAGAACTGAAAGATAGTAAGAAATTAACTTGTAGTCCAGGCAGTGAGAACAAACATGGATGAAACCCAAGGTTCTTTAAAGGTACTGTAAGGAATTCAGGCACTTTCTAAAACAGATTTAGGCTCCTAGAATTTATTTCAGGAGTAAAAATAACTCTACTAGGTTCTTTGTTGTATTGAGCTTAGAAAGCCAGTTCCCTTGAAGGCATCGTGGTAAAGAGGTGGAGTGGTAGAGAGTGAAGTACAGAAAATGAGATATTTTTACTCTTTTCTTGGTGCTTTCTGAGAGAGAGAGAGAGACAGAGAGACAGAGAGAGCATGCCTAAAATTTTTTAAATATTTAGAATATGAAAATAACTTTAAGTTTTAAATGACGCAAACAATTGCAGGTATTAAGGAAATGTTCTAGGAAATAACATAAATAAAAATAGTACTATAATTTCATAGATTGACTAATATATTATGGCCAGGTTGTAGGTGAAGTCCTTTGCTTCATCAAAGAATATTAGATCTACAGGAATATGCTTATATGTCTTTCAGTAGCATGGGACTTAGTATTTTAAAAATAATCTCAAGAAGTGTTTTACCTTTAAAGAGTTTATTCTCTAGGGATAATATACACACAATGTATATATACACTCACACCCACCACACACATATGAACACTTGCACACATACCCTTTCCATTTCTTTGTATGTTTGCATTTTGTTAACTATTTCCTATAGAAGGTCAGTATCTTGGTATTTAGACATGCAGCTAAATAACGTGTACTACTGCTTTACAAACCAGCAATTAGCAACAGTACAAAACAAAATAATTTATTTTTGTAAGAAAGAAAGATTAGAATTCAGATAAATATGGACCATCTATAGTTTTATATCGTGGATAGTGAAGTCACATTTACATTACAATAGAGTTATGGTTTATTGTCAAAATAAAAGATGGCTATTGGATGTGATCAAAAATGCTTTTGAATGTCAGATAAATCTCTCATAAATTGCAGTATTTTATCAACACTGCCAGATTTATTTTTGCTTTCTTTCCAGTGATAAACCAGATCTTTCTCTTTGATTGATCAACAGTAGTAGCTTGTTTGTGTTGAGGGGCTATGTGGTATAAAATTATTTATATTCTGTATCTTTGGGGTACCCTAGCAGTGTCCCAGGAAACTGACACCTACGGAATGCACTCCCCACTTGTTGTAGAAGCATATGTTTGTTGAGTGTAATGGAGACAATGAAGTGGAGTTGTTTGTGCTGTTTAAATCATTTCTAGTTCTCCTTCTTTCTTCTTTAGAGTTCTTTCCTTTGTGTCATCTTCTTGTGTCTGCAGAATTCACATGTATTTATGTAGGCAAACATAAAAACATTGCAAGTCTATGGCATATGTCATTCTGTTTACTTACATATTGGTTTATATACATGCCTAAGTATTCTGTGATTAAATGAAGCTACAAACATAAATATCTATGAGTGTGGTTTGTGACTTCTAGAAAATTCTGTTAGGAGCATGAGTGTTATCTCTGATTTTACCTTGTACAGTCCCTAGCCCATCTGATTGTAAAAAGGAACCAAATTAGTAAACATACAAATCAGTTCACACCCCTAGAAAATAATTCAAAGCTGTGAGTCATCAGATGATCAGAGCTTTCTAAGCTCAGCATGGCATGTTATTATTCATCAGTAAGTCTTTTCCCTAAGATTGATATGAAGACACAAGGGTTCTCAATTATGTTTTTGCTTTGTTTTAGAGTAACCGTTTATTTTTATGTTATTGTTATGTTGTCATTGTTTAGTCAATTTGCTACAATTGTAAGATGGTACTTCCATCTTGTAATCCTATGCGCCACCCAGTTGCCGTGATCTGACCACAATGAAAGTGCTTTCCCAGTGGAGGTTCTGTTAAATCATTCTCTGAGAATCTGTTTTCTTCATGCTAAAACCACAATTGATTACATGTATTTCCTACCAAGGCTAAAAAGTATAAGTTTTGAATTTATACTTCTATGTATAGGATGGTATCTGGTTTGTTTATGTTTGATGATTTTGACATTGTACTTAAGAGCAATTTTCTTGTTAATATAAACCTTCTATGCTAAAGGAAAAAAAAAAAACAAGTTCTTGAAGTATAAATCTTTAAGGCATTAAAGGTAATTAAAAGAGCTCCCCAAGCAGTCTTTGTAGGAATTCTATTGTGACTGTTGCATAGCTGCTCTCCTTGATTCAACACATATTTACTGAATACCAAGTAAGCAATATTAAAGGCACTGGGTATACTGTAATGAAGAAAAACACGTCCTTGACCTTCTGAAGCTTATGGTCTCCTAGAGTGATAACTGAAAATAGGCAGCTAAAAAATAGCAATTTTGAGAAGTCTTAGGCAGACAGAGGACAGAGCTCAGTGATGGAGAACAACGTGAGGGGAATTAATTCACTGATTGGTCAGTGAAAGCTTGAGTTTAGAGTAAGATTTAAAGCATGGAAAGGGAGTCCATGCAATGAGCATGGGAACATAGTAGCCAGGGTAGACATTAGCAAATAGTGACTCAAAGTGTAAAACACTGGGTTATTTCCAGAATTGAAAGTAGGCTGTGTGGCTACTTATATCAGAACTTGTGCTTGTGTGTGTGTATGTGTGTGTATGTGCATGTGTTGGAGTGGGGAGAATAAGTGGTATGAGATTAGTTTAGATCAATAAATAGGTGCCAAATGATCTAGAGCTTTATAGACAATGTTAAGACTATAGACTTTAAAATAAGTACAATAAGAGTCAGTAAACTTAAATGTGGAAAATAATTCTCTGACTTAAATTTTTTAGAGCTCACTTTTTTCTGTTTTGTGGAAAATAAAGTACATGTGGTTGTGATTAAAAATAGAAGTAATGAGATAAGTTGGAGGATTATTAGAATTGTCTAGTCAAAGATAATTATAATTTTTATCATAGAGATAGAGCCAATTTGATGACTTTCAAATATTTTTTAGATTATAGACTTCTGAATTTGCTGATGGATTATATATTTAGGATAAGAGAGAATCAGGACTCAAAGATGACCACTTTTGCAACTGAGTATATCATGGTAACATTTACTAAGATCAAATTTTGGGTGGGGTCAGCTTTCAGAGGATGATCATGTTCCTATAGAGGTTGGTCTCTAGGTATTTAGACATGCAGCTCAATAAAGTACATCCTAAAATTTATCACCTCTGTGATTCCGTAAGCATGAGAATAGCAGATATTCTCACCACTAAATACAATATTGGGCATATAGTAAAGCTCAATCAATGTCTGATGATTTAATCATTTTTGCAATAGGTTTGGTATCTAAACCTAAAATGAGGTGAAGATTGTGAACCATTTAATTTCTTGAGAAGTGTGAAGACTCTCTATAAACACCGTGGTATTTCAGTGAAATTTAATTTTATTCACCCAGCAGTAATTATGGTATTATTTCCCCTTAGGAATGAGATACAATCTATTTGTATGTCTCTTTTAATGAATTGTTATAATTAATACTATTAAAATCCTTTCTAATGTATTCTGAAGTCATGAAAATAGTTAGGAGTTCAGTGGGCAATGCTGTCGTTGGTTTCAGTCAGACTTCTAAGCAACATACTCAAGACAAATCATAAACCATGCACTAATGTGCATATTTTTTTTAACTAAGGCATTGATGGTAGACAAAAGGGAAATTAAGCACTTGTACTTTTTAAATTATTGATGATAGGTTGCTAATTACCTCAAACATTTTAGAGGGGATTTTTCAGACTTAATGGAAAGCATGATTATGAAAAGAGAGGGGAAAAAAGGCTTGCAGAAAGGATTTGCTATTGTGTAATGAATTGCAGATTTGTATGTGTGTGTGTATATGTATTTAAGTTGGAATGTTTGCTTTTTTTATCATATTTAGATTTATTGGAAGATATTTGCTCAAAGAAGGAATAAATGATGATAAAATAGAAAGTTATGTGGATTTAAACAATTTAAATACCAGGAGACCAAAAAAATTAGAGTATCCTAAATAAGCATAACTATTACCTCAATTATATTACAGCATTTATTGTTCATTTAGAGTGAGGTTTACTTGGCTCTTTACACTAGGTCAAGTAATGTGAATAAAAGTGATGAAAGTTCCTGCCCTCAGGGCATAACAAACTTGGAGTGTCAGGCACGATCCAGTCTGTGCAAGCACATGCACACCCAGGATGAGGCTTTCCTGCAGCAGTAATTACTGGTGTGGGAAGGCCTCATGGAGCAATGGAAGTTACAAGATGTTTTGTAGAGAGGAGAACCTGAGATATGGAGGATGTTTCAGTGCAAGAAAGGAAAACATGGATATTGAACAAGATAAATCGGAGTCAAGTGAACTGCTTGAAACTTACAAGTGGTTTAAAAACATGAAAATAAAGGCATGATGGAGATAGATTGGAATGCAGGCCAGTGAAAGAGGTGAGGCTACCACTGAGACGATGGTTGACATTATCAAAGTACAAAGTCATTAAAACCAAGGTTCTGCTTCATCTCCACAGGTGGAATGGCAGAACTAAATTCAAAGGAACTGGAGACTTTTGTGGAAAGGGGAAAATTGGCTTTTTATTAATTGATAAACGTTCCAGTAAGGTTCTATTTTTGTTGGGATGTGCTATATTGTATATACATATATACGGACCAGGGTCTCTGCTAAATTCATAAGGCTCAGAAAAAAATTTTTTGTTATAGTGATGTTTTGTTAATTTATCCCAATTAAAGTCATATGAACTTAAAAAAGTGAGAGCAAGAGTGAGGCGGGAGCAGGAAAAAGGAAGGAAGAAGAGACTAGAGGCGCACTGATAGAAGATTTGACTCTTCAGTGAAGACACATAAATAAACTAGGGTTGGCTCTTGAAACTTCCTTTTAATTTAAAACTTGGGTTGTGTGTGTGTGTGTGTGTGTATAAATCAGTTGAAAAATTAGTGGTCAAATGAAGGTGAGTATTCTAGAATCAATCAGAAATAATAAAATAAGAGCTTCGTGCATGAATATGTCAGAAAGGGAATACTCTCTTTTATTATTTAACCTGTAACTTTAAACCATTATCAAAGACACCACCAGTAAGAATGAACTTCTCACTTCTGGGAAAAATGCTTAGAAATAAACATTAGAAAGAATTTGCAGAAAATCCGTGGAAAGAAAAGTATCTGAATTTGTAGCCACTTGTCCCTGGCTCTTCCAGAAAGTCCGCCCACTTTGTTCTCACTATGATAGCTTTGTTTCTCACCTGTTGATTAGTGTTTTCTCTATGATAAACTTATTTTCTTACTCTATATACACCTTTGTATTCCTTCACATAGAACCTAGGAATATTCGTCATACGATTGACGGGCGTGAACCACTCATTCCTGAAGTTTGAAAGTAGATTTAGGGAGGAGGGAACTCAACTGGCCTAGCAGCGTTTTTATTGTTCTTTTTCCTAAACTTTCTCAGCTGTACTAATTCCTGTCCAGCCAAAGAAACTCTTAAGGGAATATTTTGGGTAAGAGGGGCAGATATAGCCGGAAACTTTAACACATGTAAAACTAATGTCTTCCATTGAGATTTTTAAGTCCCTTTAAACTTTAACATGTGTCAGGCTTGTGTTTGTTCCAGTGATCATAGGCCTGAACCATCAGACCATAGCCAGTGCTCACCAGACACAGAAACACATTATCTTGAAATTGTTTTTGATGATGGTTTTAGTTTATTTTTAAACATTGTTTCTTAGCACATTACCTCTAGATCTTTCCCTTTCTTTAGTCCTACTTAGAAAAAAGGGCTCTCCTCAGCCAGCAGCTGAGTAGCTAGTTTAGGGAAGATACAACAAATCATATCTAAGTTTCCTTCATATATATTATTGTCAGGTGTGTGGTTTGCTTCTAGAAAATTGGTGAGCGAATTAACATCTACTTTTCATCCTTCCTGGTTTTATTCCCCCCCTAGTTAAATCATGGGGAAGAGGTCACATAAGATAGCAAAGCACTTTATTTTTTATTTTCTTTTTTCTTTGCTAAATAGGAAAGACCATCAGCTTGATAATGGAAGAGGGCAATGAGTCCAAGGAGAATACCCAACAAAGCCAAGGGCGAAACAATGCCATCAAGTGTGGGTGGCTGAGGAAGCAAGGAGGCTTTGTCAAGACTTGGCATACCCGCTGGTTTGTGCTCAAAGGTGATCAGCTCTATTATTTCAAAGATGAAGATGAAACTAAACCGTTGGTAAGTGGGAAAAAATAAAGGGTTCTGTGTATCTAAGCAATCTAAGAAATAAAAGGTTTTACTAGAAACTGGAAATTAAGAACAACCCAGTCTCTCTGGTCTCTTCCAGTTCATTGTCATTCACTTTTTCTTATTGTTTACTTTTGTTCAAGAGGACAAATTTGCTAATTGAGGCCAAGGGAAAAATGGTACTTGTTTCCTAGTAATTTTGACTTTTACTTGCTGCATCAGACTGCATCCCTCAGGCAAATGTAATTCCTGAAAAAAACTTCAATGGACATCTGCTAAAAGATACATATTGTAGCCAAAAGATCTTTCATTTCCTCAGAAGTAAGTTGAAGGCACAGAGCTGAAGGAAAACTGTAAATGCAACTTTTAGTATTAACTTCTGACTCATTCTCAGCTTCAATTCTCTGGGGTTTCTCCACCTTAACTTTCATAAAATATGGATGTGATGCTAAGCAGAACAATATTAGTCCCTGGGAACAGCTTCTGTGTCTTTTTGTAGTTCCTTCGCTTATTTAAATATCAACTGCAAATCTCTAGGCAGAAGAGAGGAAAAAAGACCATCTTTCCCTACAGCTGCAGTCAGTGTTATTAATTGAGATCACTGCGTATTAATTGGTGAAAGAAGATGCTGCTGAGGCATCAATTTTGTGTTTTTCCTTCATCTACATCTATAGGATTTTATAAATAAGAGAAGAAACACTTTAGATTAGCTTACATTAATATTCTTAACAGTATGTTCTTAAGGCTATTTCCCTTGGGTTAAAGTTCAAGAATTTAATTTGGAATTTGAGTTTTACAAAGTTCTCTTTTGTCTAATTGAATTATGTAACAATAACAATAAGAGTACATACTATAAAACCAACATTTTTGAAAATTACTCCCATTTTTTAAGCATTGACTGGGGTTAATCATCAGAATAAGAAATATGTGTGTTTGTGTATATTATCTATTTATATCTATCTGTCTCTCTCTCTCTCTATATATATATATATATACTAGAGTATATATTATCTTTTGAACAACAAATGAATGCAGGATTATCCACATTTATGCATGAAGAAACTATGATTTAGTGTAAAGCAGATTGCTGCCCAAAGGTAAACATGGTGATGCCACATTTTGTCTCTACGTGAGTCTGAATTCATTTGGCCTTAATAAAAGACCGTATATATTGACCTTAGTTGCAAATTGAACCTAAGATTAGGTCGTATTGGTATTTGACAGCTATAGTACATTGCCATACTTTTTATCACCTTTGCCATAGCAAGCAGTGGGGAATGTAGGGATTATAAGCACAGATGAAGACACTGTGGTTTAAAAGATGTGAAACTAAATGAACAAAGTCATAGATGCCAGAGACAAAGCAATGGAGTTTTCAGTTTCTTATCATACTATGCAGAAAAATCTATTTTTAGAAATATCTTCCATTTAAACTGCATGCCCAGGACTTTTAAATGGGTATTTTAAAAGGTTTTAAAAATGATTTAATCTGGGTTTATGATAATATCTACTTGATCATCTTTTATTAATAATGATAAGTGACTACAGCCTTAATTATAGATAGTGTGATATGGAGGAAGCAGCTGAGTAGTAGATAAATTATGACTCTTATATTCCTTCTAAAACTAAGGAAGTTATATAGATTTTGTAGAATAAATCAAATGACAAATTCCTAGTGCCTTTACTAAAGCCATACTCTTTCTCCTCTATTGAGAAGTGTTTTATTACTTATATAATAGCTAAATTTCAAGTTTGGTGATACTAGTGAATGCTATATCCTGGATACTAGAGTTTGACATTGGAAAGTGCCAATTTTTAGAACCAGTTTAAGTCTCATGATAAAATGACTAAAACCCAAATCGGTACCAACCCAATTAATCTAATCTAGACTTTCCACAATAGATATTGATGTAATTGTGTGGGAAGGGGGTTTTTCTCTAGGGAGTTTACACTATATTAGATCACAAGGGATTTCCTTACCTTAGAAAACAAAGTGATTTTGAATGAATTATAGCCTAAGGGCAGTCCTCTAAATGTGATAAAATAGATTACTGATTTAAAAGTAAACTGTAATTTTATATATTTAATGAGACTCATGAGTTAATGACATCTAGAAATCTCTAAGGCAATTGCTGTTCTGTTAAAATATATGAGCCAGAAGAAGCCAAAATCTTTATTTAGTGTTTAAAATAATACTAACTTTGAAACTTGGATTTCATCCTCAAATTTAAAACTGACTTCTAATATAGTATCTAAGTCTTGATATATGAAAAGACATAAGATGCTGTTATGTGTACTCATAAATTTTTAGGAACTCTTATCTCTGTCCTAGAAATGATTATATCAAACAATGAAGTTAGCATAAAGTATTATTTTATTCTAGTATTAGCTGAAATATTTTTTTGAATTTATTTATTTTTTTATATTTTTAATAAAATATTTTAAAATTTACATATACTTGCCATTAATTGTAATCCCCATGTATTATACCCATCACCATCTCACCAGAACACCATCACCTCAGTCCCTCGTGCTCCCATCTTCCCTCAACCCTCCCCCTCCCCTCCCCACCAGGTGTCCCCAGTCTGTCCTTGTCTCCTCATTTTTG
>JAGFMF010012298.1:1852756-1901161 GCA_019455555.1 Galemys pyrenaicus
CCTAGCTAGGGATTTGTCTATTTTGTTTATTTTTTCAAAGAACCAACTTTTAGTTTCATTGATCTTTTGGATCGTTTTCTTAACTTCTAGGTCATTTATATTAGCTGAAATATTTTTTACTACACACTTTACATAGCAATCTAGACATGACATTTCTTTTGCAATGAATAAAAACATGCTTTGGAGTCATATTGTTTAAGTGATGCCTAAGCCACTTATGATTAGTAACTGTTATATGAGTAAGATTTCTGGTGAGTAAGCTGGTTCAAACTTCAATTTACTAATCTGTATGGACAATGAGATAATAGTGGTACCAACCTTAGAGCATTGTTAAAAGATTAAATGATAATATGTAAAGAATCTTAGAAAGAAGTGGCACATAATAGCATAAAATTAGTTAGATATTTTTATAATGTTTGTAAGACAAAAAGAACATATGTATCTTAAGACATTTCTGCTACTCATTCAATTGATTCAGTTACATTCATTTATTTATTGTTTTCATGGTACCAAATAGTATGATTTATTGACTTCTGGACTTCCAGAGACCTCTATGTGGGGGTTGGGGGGGTGTTCCTGTGGGTTTTTTTTTTTTCATTTATTTATTGTGGTAACATTGGTTTAATATATTCAATTATGTCTTCTATTCTGTGTACATTTATAAATCTCTAATGTACCTACATATATTATGCTAGATTCTAGGAAACCTAATGCTGATATAAAAAATGTCTAAATAAATAGATCTCCCAAATTAAGTGTTTAAAAAGAAATAGCTCCTTTCTTTCACTGATAAATGTCCAAAGCCATTCTGGGTAAGTGGGGGAGGAGGGTGTCTTTTTCAAAGATTTGGAAATCTAAGTTGCCAGTGATTTTGCAATTTTATCTTTTTTGGCTTCCCGATTTGTCTTGGGGTTATTTCCTTCCTGTAAAACAGGTTACAGTGAAGTATTGCATAGAAGGTTTAGACAAAACAAGTATGGCGGTAGCTGTTATCATTTCTGTTCAATTCCATTAACTACACTTGATCTTAGCCAAAAGGCCGAGAAGCAATACATTCCATTAACCAGAGCTAAGTCACATCACCATATTTCACTGCACAGGAGCCTAGGGATATAGCCTAGCTTTATCCTGGGTGCTGAGGAGAACATGAGCATTAAGAAAGAGATAGTAGTTTCTGCCAGAGGTTACCAGACCAGTAAACATCTATGAGGATGGTTTTGTATACAGCGTAATGTTTTAATAAGGAGACTCTAAGAATGATTAGAAGTCAGGATACTTATCAAAATGTCAAGGTTCAGGAAGTATTTTTCAAAATAATATTTATTTAGCCTCATAATTGAAGGCCAATACTACTTCATTATAAGCTGTTGGGATAAAACATACAGCAGACTATTCAGTCCATGATCCTTTGGTAGATTATTGGCATATTGATAATGGTGAATTATTTGAGCACATAAGAAAGAAGATCATAAGTGATATGACATGAACTTAAAAATATAAACACAGACATGTATGTGAAGAATCCAGTAAACAGATTAAGGACTGAAGGTTTTATCCTGAGGCCTTGTATTTCCTCTGCTTTTATGTTCTTATTTTCCTTGGTTTGTTGGATTTAGATCTAAATAGTTGTCTCATTCTACATGTAGCTCATTGTGAAGGAATCCAAAATTGCCGCCTACCAAAAATATTCTCCTCTGACAGTCCTGCCACTCTGTCTGGTGTTCTTATAATCAACTATTTTGTATTATGACATAATTTCTGAAGAAGTGATTGAAAAGCAACTGTGCTATAGATGGACAATTGACTTTTGAACATGTTATTACCTAGGCATGAATTATGGGAATGCCCATCACATCACTTTTGACTGTGGAAAGGAGAACCAGGGTAATCTGTTGATACTGGAGGGGGCACCTAGTATAAGAGACGTACCACATATCTTGGACAAATATAGAAATTGATGGAGTTGGCATGATTACCACAGATATCACAGTATTTCAGATTTTGTCTTCATACTGACTTTGTCCCAAATGAACATTTCCCTGGGAAGAAGTTGAGCCAAGTAGTTTTGTGAACATGTTCTAAAGTCAGAATGCCTGTCTCAATTTAGACTCCTCACTTATGCAAGCCTTGTGTGTAAGTTATTTGTTGTTTACTTGGATAACTTCATCATCATTTTTCCCATCTTTGACTTTCAGGATACCCTGACACAGAATTTTGGAAGTCAATATATAACATAGACCTTATTAGTTGAATAACTTTCCTTAGCAAAGGAATTAATAGTTATCAGCCCACGTAAGTAATGCTAACTTCAAACAGAAGGTAACTTGTTTTCACTTGAGACCTTTGCTGTCAAAACTCTGAACTCATATGGAAAGATTTTCAAAATAACAATGCTCACCTTGTAAGTATGTCTTTTTCCCTTTGTTTAAAGCACTCGTTGAGCTCCTTTAGAGCTTATCAAAATGATTATGATGACAGAGAAGGAGACTTGGAGGATTCTCTTTGTGAAACTGGACCACCCCAGGAAAGCCAGGAAAGCCTTGGTTTTGTGTCACGTACACCTACTCCTTAACTTGAGTTTGGAGAGACAACAATGGAATTGAATCCCTTGCAGTCTACTTCTGACATTTACTAATATAGATAAAAGCTTTTGTAATTGAAAAGCAATATAATATATGGTACTTGATAGCCCATATATAGTCTATCTCATTAACCACAACTATTATCCCAACTAATGTAGAAGAGAATTTAGGGGGACATGAATGGGTAAAAATGCAATTTGACTGTTTACATTTTTAATATTTAGAGTAATATATTTTGTTTTTAGTTAACTAGTTTTTTGTGTGTGGTAACATTGCTTTAGGGTGACATATTTTAAAAGGCCACTATTTCTTCACCTGATATGAGAAATGCTCTACAACCATTTGCTACTTAATCTCCTTAGGGTTTTTTTGAGCACATGTCTTTTTATCTTTAGCTTCATTTTGCATTATTTCAACTGATAGCTATTTGTGATCACCCATTCAGTGACTATATATCAGTGGTAAACTACAAACATTATAATCTATAAAGGTTTAGTCACTTTCGATGTACAAGGTGGCAACTTCAGGTGAGTGTCTCTCACTTTTTGAATGATGATTTCTTCCCTTTGACATAAGGTTTTCAGGGTTCACCTATGTTGTAGTAGATAGTAGTTCTTCATTTCCTTATTTGATCAAATATTATTCCATTGTATGGATTTACTACATCTTGTTTATCCATCCTTCAGTTAATGGACATTTGAGTTGTTTCTACCTTTGAACTCATGAATAATATGCAACTATGACTTCTCATTTATGATTATTTGTTAGTGGATCCTTTTATTTCTCTTGGCTATATACTTAGGAATATAAATGATAGATTATGTGGTAACTCATGGCCTTTAGAGGAACAGTGCCCCCTATTTTTAGTTATTAACTTTGAATGTAACTTAAAGTTCAAACATTGGACTTGGTTGCAATCTCTTGTCTGTCCCCATGCCATCCCAGCACTTGCCAGTCTTCAACAAAGGAGGAAGTACTGTATGCACTTGTTTCCTCTTTTCTCTCCAGCATTGGGGATAAGAGCATGTTTGTGTATGCATGCATGTGTTAGGGCTGTGAACTCAATGACATTTCCTTCTCTTTGAGGTCTTTGAGGTTTCCTTTAAATGAGTGGCAGAAGGGAAAGGGAGAGCAAGGACACACACATCTGCTAAGAGTCTGTCTGTATAAATTGGCTAGCAAAGGAATTTCTCTGCCTAATTCATGGCTGCTGATGACGATTTGACTCTCTAGTATGGTGATTGTGGGTTGTTATCTTGATCTCATTTTTCACTCTTCAGTTCTAAAAATAGGAAAAACATTGAAAATAGATACAGGAATTATACACTACAATATTACCTGAAAATGTATCATCTTACACTAATAAATCCTGCCTTCCCTTGAGAAAGTAATGAATGTAAACAATACAGCTTTTTGCTGCCAGAATGAGTTAGCTGGTAACCCTTGCCTGGTTAAACTTGAACTCCTGTAATGCTGCATGTGATTGACATGACAGACGTGGTATTTTTGACCCCTCATGTGGCTATAGAATTTTCTTTGCTCTGCAAGCTCTCTCTATTTATTTTGTCCAATGCTCAAAAAATAAGAGTAGAGCAGCGTAAGCACATGATAAATTGTGGAGCGAGCTGCCAGCCTCCCTAGTTAGTAGCGATTCTCTTTGAGCTCTTTCTCCCTTGACTTGAGGGGGTTATAGGTCTACCAGCTGACTTTATTTACTAGCTGGGAAGGAAAAACTAGTTGGTCATCTTGTCTTCGTGGTAGTATCCACTTAGATTAGATTTTGTTAACTCTTAGAAATGTCGGGCACATGACACTTCTTTCTTCCTGGTTTTAGGCTCCAAAAATCAATCTGGCACAGTAAGATAATTCATACTCAAAACTCTGATACAAAATTTTATGTATTACCCTTACATTTTTTTCAATTACAACTCATAGATCAAATATACATACTTTTTTGTCATTTAACTGAGACTAAATATCTCTCACCTAGCAATTCTAGAGATTGTTAAAATTCTGTGTTTTATTTATGATATCCTACATTAGTTAAATTGTAGCAAAATTCTGTTCCATTTATAGCCGAGCACCTTGCTATACATACAAATAAGACTTCTAATATCTTAGAATATTCAATGCTAAATATATATCATAAAAACACTGCTGTATTTTAACTTATGATCATTTACTTTTTAAACTTACTGTTACTGTTTGTGTCACAGTCATTACAAGAGCTTAACAGAATCAATTGAATTTATTAGCAGAATCATGAGCGCCTATTTGTGAACCTGGATTGATTCTGACTTAATTATATATTTTAAGGAATGGGATCACAAATGCTTAAATAACATGTTATCTTTCATTAAAATGTTTTCAAAATTAGGCCAGATAAATAAATGCAAATTTCTACATGGTTTACCTTACTGTCAATCTTGACGAATTATAAGATGAATAACTAGAGTAAAAGCTGAGTCTGTAGATGTGAGCTCCTGCCCTAGATGTGTCTTGACCATACTCCTGACTTGACTTGCCATGTGCACTGATTAAATAAGACAACATACTCTAACCATGTTATTAACATTCATTACTTTCTCAAGAGAAGGTAGGATATATTAGCGTAAGATGATTCATTTTCAGGTAATATTGTATTACCTAATTCCTGTATCTATTTTCAATGTTTTTCCTATTTTTAGGATGCCTAAAATTAATAATTAAGTTTTCTCTAGATTTCCAGGAGACTTCCTATATCCTATTAGAGTGAAGGGCTCTGCTGGGCTAAAGACTTCATTCTTTTAATAAGGAATCATGTCACCTTCTACTATTCTCTTCTTTCTGTAATTCCTCTGTTAAATACAGGGAACGAACTGACAGTTTAAGAGGTGTTTCAGAATCCCAGGCTTCTGAAGTTTTGTTTAACCTCCTGATTTCTAAAAATTAAACTCTCTGCTCTGTTTTCCCAGTGAGATGAAAACTTAAATCATTTCCCAAATCATTATATTTTCCTCTAAAATATGTGTTGTAATATCCACAGAAATTTTAGAAATGGGTACTTTAGAGAATTCTAAAAGAGGGGGGGGAATGAGAAGTAATCCCATTTTTGACACAAAGATTCTAAGATTCATTTTGAACATATAAGCAAAAATCTGTTGTGAAGACAGTTTTAATAGTGATCATCAGAGAATGATATAATGGCTTATCAAGAATTACTCAGTGTTTTCAAAACTTCCTATGAAGTATTATCATTTCAATATAATTGTATAGAAAGCAGTGATTATTTAAAATTTTTTTTTGACTTTTAAAAAATGCTTGAAAATATTTTAAAGATACAAACAGTAAGTTTGTTCCCTCTGAAGCCATTTTCTAAGAAAATTATGAGATGAAAAAGTCATTGAAATAGAAGAGTTGACTGGAGATTTTAAACATGCATGCATCATTCATTAGGCTGCTGTTTACTGCTTGAAATTCTGTCAGTGAATTCATTTGTCAAAGAAGAGACTGTAACATTCTTTGTGTCACTATCCAAAACACTTACAATGGATCAATTTAAATATTGGATATTACTTTTTCAATTTTTATAACCCATCTTCATGTTACTAGGCAAAAAAATGCAAATTATTTATAGCTCTTAGGCAATAATCTGAGTTGAAAGTTTCAACATATTTTAATTAAAATATTTTCAATTATATAATTTTTTTTCATGGAAATAATTCCTAGAACCAATATTTGTTACTTTCCAGTTCTGATCAGTTACTTCATTAGAATTGCTTTTTTGTTTCTGACTTGTTCTCTCCTCTTGTATTCAGGATTGGGAAAAAGAAACCTTGTGATCCCTCCCTGAGATTTCCACTATGCAGAATGCATATACTTTATACTTTTCTAACTTTGTGTTCAGATGCATGTCTGAAAATTGAAGACTTTTCTCTTGTGAAATCTATTAGTAACTTCGTTAATGAGTCCTCAGAAATTAATATAGTAATAAGCTTTCTTTTAGAGTGTAACTTTGTTATTCCTCAATTTAAAATTTTGTATTAGAATGGCTATTATTAGTTCTAGCCAGAAAAATTTAAGATACAAATTGAGAGGTAACCCCTCACTCTACTGTGGTTTTCCAGGAAGATGAAAGGGCGCAAGCTTTATTATGAAGGACTCTGTGTTACATTCCTTGTTCAGTACTCGACTTGCATTTATTATCTCATTAATTCTCACACCACTGCAGTATGCTTGTTTTTATACTGGCCCAACCCCTATGGAGAACATTATATTAAAAATAGATCTGCCATATGTTCCATAAATTCCACTCCTAGGTATCTAACCAAAGACTGCAAAATACAAATTTGAAGGGATATGTACACTTCTATGATAGTGCAGTATTAACAAAACATCCAAGATATAGAAATAATATAAATTACCAGCAACACAAGAGGAAATTAAGATGTGGCACATGTACACATGGAACATTACTCAGATATAAAAAAAAAAAGTGAATTCTTTCCATTTGGAACAACATGGTTGGACCTCGAGAGGATTATGCTCAGCAACATAAGTGAGAAGGAGAACTCAGATGTCAAGTGATTTCACTCATAAAGAAATAATGCAAAGTAGCAGAACTAAACCAATACAAACTCTAGAAATGTCTGCCAAATTAATGTCTAGATAATTAATGTCTACTGAATTGGGTAGCAAGTTGGGAAAGAGGTCCAGCTGACTATAGTGCTGCTTTGGTGCTTTGGTGGTGGATGTGATGTGGTAATATATATCTAAAGAGGTGCGAACCTTTACCTCTAAATCATATATGGTGTTGAAACAAATATAAATGAAAAATAATTTAAATAAAAATCATTATGGAGTACATGTTTTTTAAGGCAATGACAGCTTTTACTATAAGATAATTTTAATTCAGTAATTGAGCTTTCAATTAAAACTAAAATCTTTATTATATTTCTAATGTTACAAAAACTGTAGACTTTTATTGTCAATTCCATGTTCTAACAAACATGCAAGGAAGTGTAAAGGAGTGAATGCTGAAATATTTGTACCTGGACTACTTAACCTTACACTCTGATTTAAGTTCCTGTTGTAATGGTAAACAGATTAAAAACGACAAAGTATGAGGTCTTCTCACCTTTCTAATGGTCATCAGGTGATATTTCTTAGAGATAAATTGCCTATGTTGTAAAGCTTGCAGAGGAGGACAATTGTGTAAAAGGAATTGTGTTAGACCTCAGTGACCTGGAATGTGTTAGATAGATATTTCTGAGTCCTTAGCCACCTCCTTTTAGTTTTGTAGAGGTATTATGTTTTGGGTATTATGTTTGATAACAAATGGAACTGTAGTCTACAGGGATCAGGAGAGTAGAATTTTAGTTCTTCTACTTAAAACTGAACAATCAATGACTATAGATTTATTTTCTCATATAAAAATGATTTGGAAGATTTCATAGAGGATACCTAATATTTACTCTAGGTTGTAATTTTGATAACTTTTGAAGAGTTCATTTTATTTTATTTTTTTTAAAGATTTATTTATTTATGCATACAAGAGCTGGGGTACAGGCTGGAGTCACGGGAGGTTAGAGGATTCACCAGAGTCAGAGTGGGGAGCAGAACAGGCAGACTGACTGAAACACACTGCCAAGGGCAGCAGCGGGCGAGGCAGGAGAGGTCTGCTATGCCATGTGGGTCCCCTCCCTGGCCGGAGGCAGGGATCGAACTCGTGCTGCAGTGGTTGCGGTTTGCTTCATAGTGCGTTGCTTAACCCACTGTGCCACCAGGGAGGCCCAAGAGTTCATTTTAATAATAAGCCATGGATGTATTTAATTTGGTCATGAAAAAAATGAAGAAAAACAGAGGACTAGACATTATAGCATTGGTTAAGTGTGACTAGAGAATGAGGTTTTATTTTTTACATTTAACAAATTCTTTAGCCTATAAGCAAAATAATGCCCATTTGGGAATGTATCTCAATACTAAACAAGCAGTGAATCTGGTTCCTGTTAACACCTTCTACTCCTCTGGCTAATGTACTAGCCAGAGCTGTTTAAACCTTTAATTTCCTTTGACTTCTCAAATCAAGCTAGCCATGTTTTTGATCCTCTATTTGAAATGAATAATTCATCTTTACATATAAATTTAGAGACATAAATTTAATTGAAACATAGCATTGGATAGAGTTGAGACTGTGCTTCAGGAAAGACAACTCTTAAGTTTTTCTTTATTAAGCATAATACCAAGGAACATCATCCCTATAGCAAAAGTAAAGGACAGTATGCATTTTGAGATTCAAATTTTGTGTTTTGTGCCTTTAAAGATTTTGAGTCATCAGCCATCAAAATATTTTGAAAAACATAAACAAAACATACTATTATTTAATGTTAAAATTGATTTCAAGTAGATTTAAGAGTGATAAAAAACAGAATATGGATTTTCATTTTACATATATTTCCTTCTTAAAGTCTAGAATGATAATCTGGTATTTTTCAGTCTTTGCTGGAAATTTCCCTACTATGCCACATTTTTTTAACCACATAAATTTATTAGTGAACAATTTTAAGTTCAGAAAGCTAAAAATTTCTGCACATTATAATTCAACTAAAATAATCTAAAATATTCTAATTTTTCAATATAATAGATTCATATTTTGATCAATTCTATATGAGAGTAGTACCAGTTGGTGCCCCCATTCTGGAGAGCAGTTTTTCAATATGTATTAAGGTCATAAAAATTGTCTTATTGTTTGACTTAGCAACTTTATTTCTAGGATCTTATCCTCTGAAAATAATTAGATGTAAAGTAAAAATATTTTCATAGCACCATTTATAAATAGAAGATGTTAAAAACAGCCTAAATATATCCAAAAGTAGACTATTGCAAGAAATCAGCTTATTCTATACAATGAGATATCAATCTGCTTTATTTTTATAGATTATATTTACACCATGGTTCATTTTTGTACACTGTATGCTCGTACACTTTCTCCTTATAGGTGTCCACCTAACCCCATAAAAGTCCCATCACCAATTCACCCATGAACCATTGCTCTAGACCCTTGTTCTCTTCTCTCCTCTGTTTTGATCCCTTTATCTCCCCCTCCCTTGCAGAGTAGTTCTGATTATGGTTGCCTGCTAATTAAAAAAAAAAAAAATTTTTTTCTGATTCCTCATTGGGTTCCCTATATTCCTCCTATATGTGAAGTCATCCGATATTTTTCTCTTTCTTTCTGATTTAGTTCACTGCTCATAATCCCTTCTAGCTCCATCCATGTCACTGTGAATTATATGACTATCCTTTTTGATTGCTGAATAATATTCCATTGTGTATATATCCTACATCTTCTTGGTTCAGTCATCTATTTTTAGACATTTGTGTTGCCTCAGCATCCTATCTATTTTAAATAGTGTTTCAATGAACATATGAGCACAGGTATCCTTTTGAATTAATGATTTTTGTGTTCCTTGGGTGGATTCGTAAGAGTGGAATTGTTGGGCCATATAAAAGCTCCATTTTTAGTAGCTGGAGGAACTTCCATACAGCTTCAATAGTGGTTGGACCAGTTTGAGGTTTTCTCCACAACCTCACCAACATTTGTGGCTGCTTACTTTTTTAATGTTTGTCATTCTCACTGTTGTAAGGTGATATCTCATTGTGATTTTGATTTGTAGTGCCCTGATCATAAGTGACAGTGAACATTTTTAAAAAAGATTTTCTTTATTCATGCACACAGGAGCTAGGGTACAGGCCAGAGGTGTGAGGGTGAGAGGATTCACCAGAGACAGAGTGGGGAGCAGAACAGGCAGACTGACTGAAGTACACTGCCGAGGGGTGCAGCATGTGAGGAATGAGAGATCTGCTGTGCCATGTGGGTCTCCTTCCTGGCTGGGGATCAAACCTGCACTGCAGCAGCTGTAGAAGCTACTGCAGTGATATGCTCAACCCCCTGCACCACAAGGGAGGCCCCAATGTTGAACATTTTTTCATGTACCTGTTACGCGCCATTTTTGTACCCATTACTATAATGTTTATTTTCCATGTTAATTTAGATTACACACTTTTTAAGAAAATGAGAATTCCCTCACAGCAGTACTTAATTTGTGACTTACGACAAATGAATTGGTAGCACAAAGATTCTGATGTTTAGAAATGACTATTTAATACAGATGAGTTTATTTTAAAGATTTATTTATTTATACATACAAGAACTGGTCTACATGCCAGAGGGTGAGAGGATTCACCAGAGACAATTGGGGAGCAGAACAGGCAGACTGACTGAAATACAATGCTGAGGGGAACAGTGGGCAAGAGTCTGCCATGTGTTGTGGGTCACCTCCCTGGCTGGGGATTGAACTCTTGCTGCAGTGGCTGTGGATAGCTTCATAGTGCTGAAACTTAACCCCTGCCACCAGGGAGTCCCCACAGATGAGATTTTAATTTGTGTGGAATGGGAAAAATTCCTCCATCCCTTTCTCTTCCCCCCCTCTTTCTTTTCTTCTTTCCTTTTTTCTTTAATTAAAATAAGCTTTCATTAAAGAGCTCTGCTCTACCCTGTTACCCTTCAGAATAGCATACTTTAGAATAGACCCCATTTTACTACCTGTAACTCCCTAGACTTTTATCAAAGTTACTAGTCTACTATAAAATAAACCTAAAAGTGTGTTTAAAATTTAACTCAGATACTCTCACATTTTTCAATATGCTTGCCGCAGTTCTTAGAAATGTATATGGGAAGCAGTTCACTGAGTAGTCAAATATAAATTTAAATAATTGGTTCTAGTTTTCACATTTATAAAATGAAAATATTGACAAAAATAGTTTTTAAAAATACCCTTTCATGGCAACACCATTAAACTGTAGGATTTCATCTTTCAGTATCTTGCTACCATTGTTGAAGGTTAGGATTGCCCATCTAATCACTATATGTGGAAAGGAAACTCATTTTTAATCTCAGTACTTATTAAAATAATTTCTATCTTTTCTGAATATAAGGTTAAAAATATCAAGAGTTCAGCAATAGTGGCTCATTCTCTCTAAAATACATGGCAAACCAGTCTTTAGTAACCCCAAACAAGACATAATATGTAACCTACATTATTTTGTCAATCTATTCATCAATGCACCTAAATTAAAAATAAAAAATACAAAATTAAAAAACTTTAAATTTTAACTTATGTAAGATACAAAAAAGGGACTGCATAAATTAAAATTGCATTGTTTATTCACTTTCGTGAAAGATAATCATGCAATCTATTAGTATATATGAAGTGAGTTTAAGTAGAAGAGACTCAACCCCCAAATTTGAATCTTATATATTTTTCTTTTTGCCACATCTTTGTTCTACTTTACTCTCTTCACCTAAGTCTGCCATTACACATACTCATTACAACCTATCATCCCTATTCTCTCAGGCTTGAACAGTTATATAACTTGTGCATTAAATAGGCTTTGCAGAACAAGAAAATGTTCCTCTACTTAAGTAACTGGCACATATTAAATTGAAAACATGAACACAACAAATGAATAACCTTTTTTTCAGGTTGATAGAAGATATGAGGTAGTGGGAAGCTTCTTTCAATTTAGATACCCACTACAAATGAGTACCTTTTGGGAGACTGTGATGCATTGTTTATTTTGTTTGCATTTATGTTGTAGATATAAAATGTATGAAATAGTGTACTTTGTGTAAAGCACTTGTAAACAAATCAGGTGTGGTTTTTATTTATCTGGTAGGCATGAGGAAAAATACCAAAGTTCTCCTAAATTACCAAGCTTACCTCAGGTGAGATTTATGGTTTAATTTTCTCACTGATGTTCAATGTGTAGCATTTACTTATATGTGCAAATCACTATGCTGAATTAGAAAGATGGAACCTTCTTTTCCTCTGTGGTTTATATAAAAAGAATTGAGATTCATTAAGGACATTACTGTTAAATAATTGGTTTGAGGAGAGAGGAGGAAATGAAAACAAGTCATGTTTTTAGAGAGATTGAGATAATTGAAAAGGAATCATTCCAAAGACAGTTATAGAATATGAATAATATAAATATATAAACTATATTTCCCTCCCAAGTAATCTGTAACCTAATGATAGGTATAATCATCATAGTAGATCATTATAGGTTGATTGACAACAGTAAAATATTACCAAAATGTTAAGGTTGACCTGTAATGATTTGTAAGATAGCATAAAAGTTCCTTTGGTTTGATTTGCCATTAAGAACTGATTCTGTCCCAACCTCTTACTCTCTCCTAAATACCAGGACCAAGCACCCATATAGCTACTCCTATCAGAGAACTTATTGCATTTTCATTTTAGTTAAAAATCAGTATCATTTTTTAGGGGTCTGGTAAGTTGGTAAATTGGGAAATACCAAAAAATGTCTTTTCTCTTAGATAACAAGTGTACTGGCACAATCTAATGTAACTCTTTTGAATACAGAGTCTATTGAAGACCTGAAACTTCCAGGGAATGCTGGGACAGTAAATTGCAGTGAATTTGGCCAGTTTCAGCATTTAGAAGGATAGTAATTACCTATCATCCATCTACAGTCACATGGCATGTAGCTGTGCATATATCTCTGGAACATCTTACACCTAGCTTGCAGGAGCTAGAAATGGCACAAAATCCTTGTTTTACAGATATTGGGGATCTGCATTCTGACTTCTGATTTTTTGGTTTTGATCATAGTCATACAAAAAGGCAGACATTAATAATTATTTCACCCCATACCATTGCTACAAGCCTCTCCCACTCCACCTGCCTCTCCCACTCCACCTGCAGGGATTCTAGGTAATTTAAAGGAACTCTACCCTTCCATCACTCCCCAATCTTCATTTTTCTCTTTTCCTCCTTTTGAGATGCAGACGTTAAGGACTAGGACATTAAAAACCAACAGCCTGTATGGAAAATATATGGTTATTATGCCCAAGGAAAAGTGTAGGATCAGAAAAGAAGTGAGACAATCTGAAATTTACACCTCACAAATACAATCTACAATAATTAAAAAAAACAGGAACAATAAATAAAAGCAAGAACAAAACCCTACAATCCCTTGCCTTTAACAAAATGTAAAAAGGTGTAAAGAAATAGGAAAGTATGACCTATTTAAAAAAGAAAAAAAATAATGAACAGAAATTGTCTCTGAAAAATATTTGAGAGCAGATTTATAAGGATAACACAGTAAAATAACTGTCTTAACCAAAAGAACAGGGAAAGATTGCAAACCATATATCTGATAGAGCATTATATCCAAAATGTATACAGTGATGTTTGTCAATTATATCTCAATAAAACTTTAGGAAAAGCACAAAGAACTAAACATGCTCAAGTAGTTTAAGAAAGATTTGGGAAATATCAAGGAAAAAATATCTTCAAGAGAAGAAAATACAAATAAAGATAGAAGATCTACAAAGAGGAAAAATTAAGAAATGTAAAATAGCTGAAATGAAAAATTCACTCTAGGGGTTCAAAGGCACATTTGGACAGACAGAAGAAAGAATTAGTGAAATTTAAGCTACGGCCATATATTTTGTCAAATATGAGAAGTACAAAGTGAAAAGATTAAAAAAAAAGTGAACAGAGTCTCAAAGTTATGAGAGACACTATTAAATAGACAAAGCTGTACTTTTTAGGAGTTATGGAAGGAAATGAGTGAGAAAAGTTCAGAGAGGATATTTGAAGATATAATGACTGAAATTTTCCAAATTTGATGATGAAGACATGCATATCGCATCTAAGAAGTTCAACAAATGAAGATGAATTCAAAGAGATCCATACCAAGACACATTATCATCAAGCTATCTAAAGACAAAGAATCTTAAAATCAGTAAAAATGACTCATCACAAACAAATACTGTCAAGCAATAATTCTATATTATGCAAAACTTTCCTACCGTAGTGAGGGAGAAATTAAAACATTCCTAGCTGGACAAAAGTTGAGTTCTTTATTATCACTAGACCTGAATTACAAGAAATGCTTCAGGAGTATTGCAGAGTAAAATGAAAATATAGACAGTAACTCAAAAATGTATAAAGAAGTAAATATCTCAGAAAGAAGAGTAATAGGCCTGAAATGTCTCACCATCATCAAGACAGTGGAATTCAATAAAGATATAGACACATAGATATTTTACAGAATGACAAAATTTAACACATATTTCATCACACTTTTTAACTTTCCATAAGTTTTCACATATATATGATTGTACGTAATATAGGCATTCTCCTCATTGAACCATCACCAGGCACCTATCTTCACATAGCAACCTCCTCCATGTTCATTTTCTATCACTTGGAAGTAGATTGTTGGCTTTTTAAATATACTATTTTTTATACTTCTTTCTTCCTCTTTTCCTTCTCATCTTATCCTAGTGAATAATGTCCTATGCTAACAATTTAGTACATATTTTCCAGTATTCATATAATTTCATGAATCATACATAATATGAATATTTGTAATTGCCATTATTTAACAAATATAGGAAGATATGTCCTTTTACAAATATTGCATAATGTCAGTCTTCCATTTTCTTCTCACTTAATAATACCTAGTATAAACACCTTCAAGTGAACTATTATAACTATTGCACTCTTTGATTCATTGTTTCTCTTGGTTTTAAATTTACTAATTCAGTAATATCCCTGTATTTAAGAAATTAATATCATTTGCACATGAAAACTTAGCTTTACCTACCAATCTGGTATCACCATTGGTGAACCTATAAAAATGTTTGTTATGGACAGATGATATATGATGAATAGAAACCCATAATACCTGGAAATATATTTTACTTTTACTTGAAGAAAACTAATACATGTCTAGGAATCCAGTGTTACCGTCTAATTCTTATATGTCTTACATGTAAATGGAATGGAACCTTGAATACCAAGACTGAGTTCAAACATCATGTAAAGATAGGGCCTACTAAAAAGATTAGCAGCCAAGGTCATGAGTCCTATTATATAACTAAAAACAATTGATGAATGAACATTTTTCAGTTTTTGCTTCCTCTTTCATAGAAAAATGTGTTGTCTCAGTGAGGTTTGCATAAGAGCTGGATGAAGTAAGAGAAGAGAGATGGAGTCTTCAGGAGTTTAAGGAATTCTTTTCTGGTTTTGCTGGAGATTACCATGGCTGTGAGGAAGGCAGTTAAAATTTTGTATGCATTTTCTTTTTACTTACTTGCTTCTTTCTTTCTTACTTGCTTCTCAACTTTTAGATAGCTTTTCTAAAAAAAAAAAAAAAAAAAAGGTGGAAATTCCCATGGGCTAAAATCCTGAATATTCTTAAATATAAATGGGATGGAATTTATACGTGAAATATTTCATCATAATAGCAAACATTTGCCCTAAGTCCATAAGTGTTCTAAAGAAAAAACAAGAGATAGTGGTTATATAATTTTACAGACGTTTTTAATATAATTAGTAGTATGGATTTCATTTTATTATTGTTTTCAAGAGAGCTCAAAATTTCCATCTTTTGACAATTGTTTATTTAGGTATCATAATATTTTAAGTTAAACTGTCTTTTGTAATAAATTACTTCAAAAATATAAAACCATGATTTATATATTAATAAATGGTCACATTAAAGCAGATTCATGCACTATATTTAATCTGTCACTAAAAAAATAGTTTTTTTAAAAAAATTAAGGATTTAACCTTTATTATGACAATATTCAAACAAATATATTTTAGTTACATGAATAAATTGCATAGTAGAAATCATACTTAAGAAATATTCTTTTACTTAATCTTAAGGTACAGGATTCTTTTTTAAATATGACGTTGTAATCAGAACAAAAGATAAAGTGGTTGATTTTATTTCCTTTAAATGGAAGTGAACAAATTCTTCTTTCCATCAAATATCACCCCACATATTAACACCATGCCTGAAATACTGAATACATACTTTTATGGTGTTTAAGAGTTTTTCCCTGTAAATGTAGTTATTAGAGTATGAACTTTATAAGTTACAAAATCTTATGCATAGGTCCCATTGTCAAGCCATAGTTAGCACTTAGTTTATGCTGATTAGAAATAAGATAAATTATTAAATTATTTAAGAAAACCGATCCTTTATGCTTATTGAAGGATTGAAGGATAGTGGTGTAATTCTTAGAGCCCTCTAGGAGCAGATTAGGGGTTGTTAAAAGGGTAAGGACAAAAGGGGTAAGGAGGAAAGTGTAAAGGAATATACTACCTATACCCCAATTTTGTCTAGGTTTTTGCCCTTTATCCTTAGTCATATAGCTACCACCAAAAAAACAAACAAACAAAAAAACAGCTATTTATCTGAATCACCTTGAAAATATAAACTTTATACCTCTTTTGGCCAATAACTATAGCTTTCTCTGTGTAGACACTCATGTACAGGAAGCATGAAATAGTTTCTTAGAAGTAGTATGTATGTAAAAAGTTGAACTATTACAATAGTATCATAAATGCCTTGATGATTTCCAAAAGGAAAATTTTTTCAACATATTGAGAAGTAGAATGTCTTTATAAATGAATTACAACTTTCAGAACATTCTATTAGTTGAGCCTCCAGTAAAATGAATGTAACATGAAATTAAACAAATAAAAAATTCCCAAGTGTAATATAAATGAAGATATCTAAAATCCTGTTTAAACAGTGATATTGTTGACAACTGAGATGTTACTTGGGCGATTGTCAAATTCACCTTTCAGATTTAATTTTAATTTTAAGAATGATATTAAACTGTTCTAAAAAATGGATATGTTAAAGTTTGGTATAGCATAAGAAATGTATTCATTTTGCAGTCAGTACCAGGCAAAAAAGTAGGTTCTTCACGAGTTCTCAAAAGTTGACTTTGACATATGTTTCATATTTTCATTTTAGAAACACTTATTTTCATTTAAAAATGAGGAAATTTTAGATGTGTTTTAATTAATAAAAGATTTGGAGATATTAAAATTATGTAAATTTATTAGGTACAAATATGGAGCTATTTTCATTCTACAGATATATATCATTCTAATTATTTGTAATATTTGGATATAGCAGAATTTGGGTGGCCGCTTTTAATCCTCCCAATTCTTCTCCATCATTTCATTTTAAAAACCTGAGTTATCAGGTGGTGAAATCCTATCCCACATTATATAGGTGTTTACTGGTAGAGGGGGATGAGCAAAAGAGTTTAACATTCTAGCTAAAGTATAATTTGGTGTTTCTCAGTAGCTCATCATTATAGAAATATATGGTGATGATTCCTTGAGATTGCTGGCATTTGAAACTATTATTTGAAAATAATATGATAAATGAGGTTAATCAAAGGGCTGAACTGGTGTTCTGGATTTCATATATTAATGTAAGCCATCATCATAATAATCCTTTTGGTTTTATGATACTAGATTTATAGAAACTTGGAAATCCTAGTTTGAAGGACTTTTACTAATAACTTGCTTCATTTCCCAAGGCAAATAAATAATTGCAATCTGAAAAATATCTCTAATCAGGATGTTCAAAGGAATTTAATTCAGGTCATAAACGCAGACCACCTATGTAATTTAATTTTTTAAAAGAGATGTAATTATAAAGATTAAAATGAGATGAAATTAATTCTATTAATACATATTACATATAACCAAATATATCCCAAATATTATTTTTAAGCTTGTAGTAAACATAAAAATCACTGATATAATTTGCAATTTTGTACTGTCTTCATTTCAAATTTTCAATAGTCATGTGAATAAAGATTGCTGTATTGGACAACATAGGTATAAAGAGCTAGTATTTATTTCCCTAGTCATAAGAGAGAGCAGTTAAGAGAGTTAGAAGAGTAAAAAAGAGTGCTATCTTACTTTGGAGAAGAGTTAGAAGTGAGTGCTGGTATAGGAATTAAAACACGAAAGCAAATATTTCATTTCCCAAATGATGATATTGGGAGTTAGAAGTATTGAGCCAACCCAGTAGCCCAGATCTGTAGAAGTGATAGAGCTGGAAACAGCTCAGATCTTCTTGAACTTTCTGTCTTTTCTCCACTGTATATCTTCTCTGAGAAAATACAAATCAGTAAATATTGCCAGAAAATTCTCCTATACATAAAAAGTCCAGAGAACAGAAAGAAACCTCCATAGCTTTGTAAAAAATTCATGGTACTTACCCAGAAAGCTTCCATTGATCATATTTACTGAGGTTATAATAGAATGGATGTGATGTGTTAGTCACATTTTGGTAACATTGATGTAATAACTTATAATTTTACTGAAAGGAAACATTTTCTCCTAAGAGATACATGTGAATTTCTATTAAATAGATGAATTAAATTTTAGTTTTGTATTATATGTTTCATAATTCCTACATATAAAATTCAAATACAAGTGAAAATTACTGTATTTTGCAATTTATAATATGATTAATAACTAAATAATTGTAGATTTTTGAAAATTGTGGTCTGCAATGGTAACTATATTTATTGTTGTTATTTTATTGCAGTAAATTTCTTCAACATATCAAAATTAAATGTATCATATTGATTACCCATATGGGCTGGGCAGTCTACATTCCCACCAATTATGTACAAGGGTTCCTTTTCTCCACTCTAAACATTTGTTATTTTTATCTTTTTATATATAGACCATTTTTCACAGGAGTGAGAGATGTTGTGGATTTGATTTGCTGATAAGTGTTTAAAAATTTTAAAAAATTAAGTGAATATTTGCTTTTTTTTTGTATGTCATCTTCAGAGAATTGTTTACATAGATTTTCTGACCTTTCCTGTTTGGGTTATTTGTTTTCATTTTAGAATTGTGTGTGTTTTTTATATATCTTGGATATTAACCCCAGTTGAATGTGTGTTGTTGAAATATATTCTTTCATTTGGTAGGACATATTTTTTACTTCAATAATAATTTCTTTTGCTGTGCAGAGCCTTTTAGTTGAGTGTAGTCCCATTTGTTTATTTTTGCTTTTGTTTCCCTTGCCAATAGAGTCAAGTCTCCAAAGCTTTTTTTTCTTAGCAAGTGTAGTTAGAGGTTTGTTTATATGTATATCTATATATTTATATATCTATATTTAAGAATCAACTTCTGGTTTTGTTGAACAGTCTTTTTGACTTCTATTTCATCATTTCCCTCTAATTTCCATTATTTCCTTCCTTTCACTGACTTTGACTTTTTTGTTCTGCTTTTTCTAGTTCATTGAGATATGATGTTAAATTATTTACTTGTTTTGGGATTCTGGACAGTTGTTTTCACCTCATGATATACTCTTTTGAGATGTTGTATTTTCATCTTTTCTGTTTCTTGTCTATCCATTTGCTAGTTGAGGTATTGTTATCTTAGTATTATTATTCTAGTATTTTTTTAAAGATTTACTTATTTATGCATAAAAGCACTGGGGTACAGGCCAAGGGTGTGGGGGGTGAGAGGATTCACCACAGAGAGCGGGGAGCAGAACAGGCAGATCAATGGAAGTACACTGCTGAGGGGAGCAGCTGGGCACAGCAGGAGAGGTCTGAAATGCCATATGGGGCCCCTCCCTGGCCGGCGGCAGGGATCGAACTCGTGCTGCAGTGGCTGCGCTTTGCTTCATAGTGCGTTGCTTAACCCACTGCGCCACCAGGGAGACCCTATTCTAGTATTTTTAACAGTAACGTCAGGTTTTAAACTATTTTACTTTTGTACTTTTGTATTTATGTATATTTGTATTTGTTTATCTACTTAACTTATATTTATGCCTCCGCTGGCCTGTATGTACTGAGATTTATTTTGCAGTTGCTGAATCAGGAGGTTGGGAGAGGGTCTTATAGGCATCCAGATATTAGCGTGGATGAATTTGGGTGGTGTTTATTTATGTTTGTGGAACCTCAAATATCACATATCTTTGGGGTTTAGGATGAGAAACTCGGTGATACCTATAACTCAGTAAGCCTCACAAACTAATCTCAATGTGTGAATTGGGGCATGCAGACCAGAATGCTTGCTCTGCTATTATCTTTATCATCCTGTGGCTAGCACCAAAGGTCACCTAGAAGGTTTTCCTGTCTTAAAAGAGAGGGTTCCTCCACATGATCTCCACTCACTGTGCCCCTCTCTCCAGAGGGTTTTGCTGAACTGAGTGTCCTGCCACAGGGTCCTCTCCCTCAGCCCCTAGGTTCCTCTCATCACCCATTTCCTGTTCAATGTACTATGATTCTTTGCAATGTCAACCTTGCTGAAGTGTGTACTGGTCTCTTCTATCCAAGCAGTAATCGATGCCACTGCTATCTGTGGCACTGTCACTCTGAACAGTGTCCCTCTGTCACTCGGCTCCAAGGGCTACGGTCAGTGGGGACCATGGCTTGCTGTTGCCTCTGGTATGGCTTGTCATATTTGTGTCACTTGACATGGTTTGTTCCATTGTTCCATTGTTTAGTTTATACAGTCAACACACATTTGGTTCTTACTGTATACCAAGCAGACTGTTAGAGGCCGGGATTAAAATTGAAGATATGATAGCATGCTTCTACCCTCATACACCTAACATTTGACTTGGGAGCACAAATAATTATGTAACTAAAAATAAAAGTATAGTTATAAACCATGCTAAATGTTGTACAGACAAAAATAAAACCAGTGTGCTGAAGTCAAGAATTAGGGGGTGAAGTGGGAGATTTGCTCTAGGTAGAGAGGGGGAGAGGGAAAGAGCGGGTACAAAATTCCTTGGGTAGAAAAGAATTTGGTGTGTTATAGCCACAAAAGGGTAGTCATTGTGGCTGAAACAGAGTCAGTATAGTGAGAGAAACAGAAGATTCTGGTGCTCTAAGCAGACTAGATAATCTAGGCCCTTGTTAAAGACATTTGTTTTCCTAGCATATAAATGGAAAATTGTATTGAATAGTTGTAAGAGGGGGAGTGATATAATCTGACTCATGTTAAAAGTTCATTGAGGCTACTATGTGGAGAATGGATTTCAGAAGAGTAAGAAAGGCACAGGGATAATAGCAAGGTCTTTGTACTCCAGCTAATTAGAGGGGAGATGGGACCTTCTCTACCAAAGGAAAAAAACTTACTTAGAAGGTACAGCATTCAGATTTTACTATGGAATAAACTTTGTCTTTAAATACCTTAGAAAAACAACTTACCTTTCTTTGGAAGGGTAAATCCCTATAGGGTATTTGAGATCACACATAATGAAGTATTTTCACAGTTCAGGCATTTCTATGCTAATCTATTTACTAGAAGAACTTAAGCTGCTCTCCATATGATGTGGTTTCCATCAATATGGTTTTCATGCAAGGCATATGTAATGCACTATACTTATTTAACTCTGTTTGCAACTACAAGAAAACTTTTAAGCAATCCCAGGGCAATATATTTCAATTGACACATGCCTTGAAAGCCCTTTTTATTTGTGTGTTCTGATTACCTTTTCCAAAGAATGTGAAAAATGGATGTTTAGATCAGATTTTCATTCTCCACAAGGTTATTGCTAAATGATGGGTAAATTTGAATATGCTATATGCTCATTTTGTTCAAGCATTATAGTAATATGACTAGTTGAACATTTTTATTCAATCTGTTGTTTTATATTTCTCAACTGAAAGTCACTTTTGTAGATGTGAATTTATTTTCTGTTCTGTTCATGGAATTCATATAATTTTCTTTTTGGATTCATTTTTATCTATTTATGTCTAAAGAACTGTGGTGTAGGTCAGAGGTACAGGCAGTTAAAGGATTCACCAGATACAGAGTGGGGAGCAGAACAGGCAGAAATACACTGTTGAGTTGAGCAGTAGGCTAGACAGGAGAGGTCTGCTGTGCCATGTGGGTTAGTTCCCTGGCCAGGGATTGAACTCATGACACAGTGTCTGGCAATTTCTTGATAGAACTGAGACTTTAACCCCTGAACCACCAGGGAGGCCCAGAACTTATATAATTCTTAATGTATATTAGATGCTCAATAAATATTTGTTGCATAAATGGATGCTTGAAGGACAACTGAGAATAAACTTCAGTATGCTTAATATAACAAAACTCATTTATTAAAAAACTATTTGCCTAGTGTTATATACATAAACTTATTCTGTTTGAACCAGTCCTTTAACTCATTTTATATTAAGTAGGGTTTTTCAAACTTAATACTATATTGACATTAAACACTGGACAATTCCTTGTTGTGTGAATGTCTTGTCATTGTAGGATATTGTCAGCATCATGGATTCTACCCATTAGATGCCAGTAGCACCCTTTCTCCAAGTTGTGACAATTAAAATTGTCTTTAGATATTGCCAAATGTTCCAGCTGAGAACTACTAAAACATTATTTTGATGGGACGCTAATAATACTATTGAAAATACATATGTTCTAAGGCATTGGGTACTGAATTTTAGCAACTCTATATGGAATATTTTATTTAATATTTTTAATTTTTATTGTATTATTTTATTGAGGTAAAATTGGTTTAAGGCATTTTGTGATTTAGAGATAAAGAGGTAGTGGTAAGTAAAGAGGTAAGGTGAAGAGAAGTGGAAATAACCACATTTTTGTGTTCATTTGAAAAAGCTACTTCAGTGGTTCACAGATGCTTTAACAGACACCAAAAGAACACACACTTTCAATAAAATTCTCCTTTGCTGATAACAAAATATTAGTGTTTGATTCTAGCTTCCCAACATAATATTATAAAAAGTCCTTATGAGGAAAATTTGATTCAAATACAATTAGACAAAACTATTACTAGCATTGGAAGAAGGAAATAACACAGAGGTACCCAAGTTTTTCTTTTTTTGTATAGAGAAGTTTTACAACAAAATTGAGATGAAGGAACAGAGATTTCCTGTATAACCCTTGGACTTAGACATGCATAGCCTCTTCTGTCATCATCATAAATCACTATAATGGTACATTTTTCTGAGGATGAGTGTTTTTATTGTACATCATAATCACATAATGTATATGGCTTACCTTAGGATTCACTCTTTATGTTGTATACTCTATGGGCTTGAACAAATGTTTAATGGTGTATCCATCATTATAATATTATCCAGAGCACTTCTACATCACTAAAAATCTTTTTTAGGTCACGATGTCCCTCCTCCCTCCTAACCTTGGCAATCACTGATCTTTTCATTGTCTTCATAGTTTTGCTTTTTCCAAAATGTCACATAGTTAGAATTATGCAGTGTGTGGCCTTTCCAGGTTGGCTTCTTTCACATTATAGTATCAATTTAAGGGTCTTCTATGTATTTTCATGTCTTGCTAGATTATATTTTAGTGCTGAAAAATATCTCATTGTCTGGTTCTACCAGCTAATTTAAATTTTCAATAACTGAAAGTTCATCCAAGTTTTGACAATAATAAATAAAGCTGCTATAAACATCTGAGTTCAGGGTTTTTTTTGTTTGTTTTTGGTGGACATGGTTTCCAAATCTTTTGCATAAATACCAAGGAGCATGACTGCTGGATTTTATGGTAAGGATATGAGTTTTATAAGAAACTGTCTTCCAAAGGGGTTCCAACATGTTGATGTCTAAGAACAATTAATGAGAGTTCCTGCTTCTCCACAATCTTGCCAATGTCTAAAGATGTTGACTGTTCTAAAAGGTGTGGTGTAATATCTTATTCTTATTTTAATTTGTGTTTGCTCAATGACATTTGATGTAGAATATCATTTTGTATGTATAACTCCATCCTAATGTCTTTTTCACTTAGATATTTGGTGAAAACACATTTACTAATTGAGTTATTTTCTTATTATTGATTTTTAAGAGGTTATTGGTATGTTTTGGATAAGTCCTTTTTCAGCTGCATCTTTTGAAAATCATTTCTCCCAGCCTTGTCATTGTTTTTTGTAAGGTAGAACTTTTACTACCTTTCCAGAGGTGTAGGAAGAGAGAGGGTTCACCAGAGACAGAGTGGAGAACGGAACAGGTAGATTGACTGAAGTACATTGCTGAGGAGAATAGCAGGTGAGGCAGGAGAGGTCTGCTGTGCCATGTAGGTCACCTCCCTGGCCAGGGGTCCAACTAGTGACTACGGTTGCTTCCTATTGTGGGGCTTAACCCCTTGTGCTACCTGGAAGGCCCTGAGAATTTTTTAATTTTAATAAATTTCTGTGTATTAGTTATTTCATTCCTTTCATGAATCATGGTGTTGGTACTGTTTATATCTCAGAAGGTATCATATCTGAGGTTATCTAGATTTTTTCCTATGTTATCTTGTAGTAGTTTTATAATTTTTCATTTTGCATATAGATCTGTGATCTATCATCAAAAAAATTTTTGTGAAGAGTGTAAGGTCTGTGTCTACATTTTCACATGAATATCCAGTAGTTCAGCACCATTTGTTAAAAAGATTATCTTTGCTCCATTTTATTGCCCATATTCCTTTGCCAAGTATCAGATTATTAAATAGACCGGTTTATTTCTGGTCTCTCTATTATGTTATGTTGATCTGTTTTTTTTTATTCTTTCATCAATTTCATACTATCATGATTACTGTAGCTTTATACTAAGTTTTGAAATCAGATAGCTGTCTTTGTTTTCTTTCATATTATGTTTACTAGTCTTTCTTTTGCCTCTCTATATAAAATTCAGAATTAGTTTGGAATTCTACAAAATAACTTGTTGGTATTTGGGGAGTTGCATCTATATTTATACAATCTGTAAATAAAGTCAAGAAGTAAGGCTTTTCTAAGTTAGAGTGTGGGAAACTAGCCAGACTCATTTCATGTGATTGTGCTTTAAGTGGAATGCTTGCATTATTATTTCCAGAATTTTTAAAATTGATCAGAGTAAACCATCATGCAGATAAAGCTTTCCTTTGAACATGAAAAGGGGAATATCACTTGAAGGGAAAATATATCATATCTCACATAATTTCCAAGCCAAGATGTGATAATGAAAGCAAATGACCAAACAGACAATTTATAATGAGGCTCCACTTTTCTGAAGAAAACACAAATATTTAAGGGAACATATGGATGGCAGTAGAGAGAAAGTGACTTCAAAGCTCACAGCATGTTTACTCACTCTAGCACCAACTTTTATTTTACTCACGAAGATTGTTTAATTGGATATAAAAAGAAAGTATATTCTTATTTAGGAAAGTAGTAGGTATGGCACTGGCGCATTATCAAAAAAATTAATGATATTGTAACCATTCCCCCATTGCATATTCTTTCTATATATAATGTATGCAATTAATATATTAATTTATATTCAAATTTTTTTACTAATCTGATTCTGAATTAAAATATTATGAATGAAGTCAAGTAGGATATTTATATACCAGTAGTCCAACTTTTTAATGTTTTGTCTTATACTAACATAACAGTGGAATTTTTTACTCAACTGATTTTGAATCAACCATTGGTCTCTCTCTTCCAGTCATGGCAAGTTCTGAGAGTTTTTCTCTTGTAGTCCTATTCTTAGTTGATTAGTCCTTTATAAAACGGACTTTCATCTTGGGTCCATACTGTTAGATTTTAGAGAGAAATATTAGAATGTGCACTTTGTGATGACACTGAGAAAATTACCTTTGATTAATTATCACCTCAGTCCATTAAGCTGACCTAATTTAATATCTTATATGTTAGGGGCTTTTTGTTATTTCAAGCTCATGAAAACACCATTCATTGATACTTATGGGGAAAAAAAAAAGTGCTTTTTTCTTAAATGGCCCAGCCCATTTATTTTGCTCTATTTCATGATACCATGAGAAAATAAACTGTTTATTCATTGTAATCAAACTAATATTTTCCGTTTTCAGGAGAAACTAAAGTTAAATTTTTATTTAATTGATATGACCTTTTATCGTCTTATTAATTTGGTGGTAACATTAATTCTATTAACTTTGGGTGGTTGACTGCCACCTTGGACCTATGTCTTGTAGGGGTTATTTTCTTCTGCTCTGGTCTATTGCATGAGGTGCATCCTCATGCAATAACTGACCAACTTTATCCTTTAATGAAATTTAGACATAAAAAATGTTCCTTATGCTTTTTAAAGGACTTTTATAAAAGATCATTTGAATACTAAATATATTTATTTACGCATATAAGAACTGGGGTATAGGCCAGAGGTGTGGTGGAGTGAGGGGATTCAACAGAGAGAGAGTGGGGAGCAAACAGGTAAATCTATTGAAATCCATTGCTGAGGGGAGCAGCGAGTGAGACAGGAGAAGTCTGCTGCACCATATGTGGGTTAGCTCCCTGGCTGGGGATCATATTCAGGTCTTAGATATGATAATGCTGTTTTAAACCCTAGGCCACCTATATTACTTTTAATACATAGATATTATATCTTTTTCTGGGATGAAAAAGGAAACTGGTTGAAGTTTGTAAGATGAACTGAATGCCATTCATTTTCTCATCTCACAATTGATGGTCAAATTGAAACAAAAATAGTCACCATTAGTACAGTATGGGTGACATATGTAAGAAAGTTTTGTGTAGGTGAGACAGAAGACTCATTCATTCATTTATTGTTTAAATTTTGATTTCCTCACATACATGGCACTGTGACAGGTGGCAATGATCTGTTGATGAGATTGCACTAATGGTTTATTAATTTGCCTGTAGTAAAAAAGACAAGTTTGGTATTCCAGATAAATATAAGCAAATGCATGTAAAGTATAACTGTGCTGGAAAAATATATTCTTGGGGTATGAGAATACTTAATAATGGAATTGACCTAAACTGGGAAGTCAAGACTTTCATTGAGGAAATGATATTTAAGTTCAGGTCTCAGTGAAAAGGATGTAACCTGTGAAGTCAGGGTGGTAAGGGATTAGAGTAGTTGGCTCTTTAGAGAAAACAGTATGTGAAAAGCCCCTTCTCAGGGCTCAGTATAACAGGGTCAGTATGAGGGGTAAATAATGTGACACAAATTGGAGAACTATAATGATCAAAAGCTTTCATGAAAAACTATAGGGTTTCATACTTGGAAGTTCACACAGAAGATGGAGAAGGGCCTACAAGAAGGCTGGAGAAGATTCAGCAAGACTTCAGAGTCCTGAAAATGTAGCAGGTGTAATAAATCACGGAGATGACTGTTGAGACGGAAAGAAATTCTTTGACTTTGAATCATTCAAAGAAGGAAAGGCAAATGGATTAGATATGGTTCTGTAAGTGGTTTGTAGCTCATGTGATTAATGATCCTGGATCTCCATGCTGAGAAATAGAAGACTGCAAGAGGATCTGGTTTTACAACGTCAGATAATAAGTACCTAGAAGGTGATAGACTTGGATCTCTGATTGATTAGGTCCCCATCTATTTCTCATTTTCAAAATTAAAGATTTCATTAGGACAACAGTACCTCTTATTATTAATTTGCCATCTTGTAATGGCTGAGCAGAAGGGAGACTCATTTACCTTTCATGGTATTTTTAGAACTGCTAAAAAGATGATATATATCTGCAAATCCTGGGAAGGCAGCTCAGTAAATATCAAATCCATTAAGAAGAATGCAGTCTGTAGAACAAAATGTTGCCTTGACCACAAAAGCAAATGATGTCAAAACTGGACTGGAACTTGAGATTTCCTGTTTTCCAGTAACAAGCTTGGATGACTCATTAGTTTTGAATGAGATTCTGTGAACTGAGGAGACTACAGTGATGTTCTCTGCATATCAAAGTAAAAACCATCTCCCTGGCCTGTTGCTAATCCTGCCTCCCACAGAAATCTCCAACTGTCCAATGCTGGAAAAAAAAAACAAAAACTATGACATTAGTTTTGGAAAATAATGTCTGTGTATGACAAGTCATTATAGAATCACCAAGGGCCAATAAAAATAAGAGAAATCCCTTTATTTTTAGTTTTTAAAAGATTTTATTTATTTACTTTTGCATAGAAGAGCTGGGGTGCCGGCCAGAGGCATAGGGAGTGAGAGGATTTACCAGAGACAGAGTAGGGCAGAGAACAGGCAGATTAACTGAAATACACTGCTGAGAGAAGGAGGGCAGCGGGCAAGACTGGAGAGGTCTGTTGCGCCATGTGTGTCAGCTCCCTGCCCGGGGATCGAACTCAGTCTATTGCAGTGACAGTGCTGAGACTTAACCTGTAGGCCACCAGGGAGGCCTTCCAAGAAAAACCTTTATTTTTGTTAAGCTTGAAACAACATATTTGGAATTGACCTCAATAGAGGACTTTGTTGAGATAAATTCTAGTTGTATGTTGGAATTCTAAACATCCATCAAAATAATCCACCAATTTGTTTTATAAGTAGAGCATATGACATTCTCCTGAGTCCTCATAGTCACTTATTTATTCACTATTCATTCAACAAATATTGACTAAATCTGACAGGAACCATTGCAAACGTCAAAGACAGACTAGTGAACAAAACAAAATCACATTTCTCATTCTTGTGGAGTGAGACTGACCATATATAAATACATAGATACATAATATGCCAGATAGAGTAAACACGCTAATGAAAACTTAAACCCACAGAAGGATACAAGAGGCTAGAGGGCAGGGTGGAAGATAGTTGTTTTAGAGAGAGCTGCTGAAGAAGACTGATGAGGAGGTGACACATGAAAAAGTCTTGAATATGAGACAATAATAAATAACTTGCTTCCTTCCTTGGATTGTTACAACCATGTTAAAGGGCTTTTCAAATGTAGACAGATTTCTTAAGTGTCATTCAGCTGTAGTTCTGTGAAGTTTTATTTGCTTTTGGTAAGCAAAGGCCTGAGTTCATTTTCTTCCACCTAAAGATATTATTCCTTTAGAGATGGAGTAGATATTAGAAATAGATAAAATGAGAATAATAGAATATCTCCCAGGATATGAATGATCAGATGATTTCCTTTTTGCCTAAACAGATCTAATAAAATATAGATTACACTGTTCCCTATAGAGAGCTGTGCACTCAGCACTAAAATCCTAATAACTTTAATAACCCTCAGTTCATTTTAATCTCTCCTACAGATTTCTCTGTGGATTTCTGGTACATTCACATATACACAGACACTCTAGGATGAATTTTAAGTCATAAGAAAGAAGAAAAGTCTCTGAAAACCTTCAAACATTAATTTTGAGACTTTCTCACCCAACCCTGGTGTTGGTGCTGTGGTCACACCTGCCAAGTCTCAGGGTTTTGTCCTCGGTTCCAGTTGTTCTTCAGGTGTTGATGGGGCTCAAATGAGAAGGAATATGAGAGTCCATGATGCTCGGTGCTGACTTAAAGTTCTGGGGCTTGGTGTTTACACAGGTGTGACTCCTACTGCCTGTAGGTCTGCAGTTATAAAAGGAAACTATTAAATGTATTGGGAGGGAAATCCAATGTACAGGCAAACTAAGAATAAAATGAAAATCTCTAGACTCTGTATTTAAAGATGTCTTCCATCTAAGACTTTTTTTGCTCTAGTAAATGCTGTTTGCCTTGTTTGTAATGAATAAGTTTAAAGTTTTCTAATGTGTGCTCAAAAATTATGAAATGAACTTAAATAAGAAGAAAGGAAAGAAAAAGGAAGGGAGAGAGAAGACAAGGGAAGGAGACAGGAGACTGTTGTGATATATAGCACTTTAGAACGTAACTAAGACATGTTAATGTGGAATTTTTGAAGGCTGTTAATTGCTTAGCACTTAATGCTTCCCTATATTTAGCAATAGAGACAACAAATTTGGGTGTTTTAAGGCAAGCAGCCAGTTTATCAACCACTTCCTTTGTTTAGGTCTTTCACTGATATAACATATATAGTCTAATCTCTATGAGAACTTTTACATTTATTATTTACATATAATATACATATAGTAGTATTCATCTTGTAGCCATAGGCTCAACACAGTACCTGATTGATAGCAATCAGTAAATGTTTTTTGATACAAATTCATAAATGTAACCAAGCCTGAGGTTTTTCTTTAGAAAGGCTGTACATCATTAAGAGGTAGGTTCTGGATCCCGATTGCCTTGTTCAAATCCTGGCTCTTCCATTCATATGACCTTTTTATGTGACCTGTGTGTGGCTCAGATTCCCCATCTGTTAACTGAGAATAATTTTATTTATAGCAAAAGACTATTGTGATGTCTAAATAAAATGTGTATATGAAATGCTTAGAAAAGTACCTAGCACATAGTGAGTGCTAGAAAAATATTTAATTTTTTGGAGGAATTGAACACCTCCATACTCTGAAATGGAAACTCTATGCAATTATCTATTATGTTAAATGTAGATTGAATAATAACAGTAATGTACAGGGACAAACATTCTCTTCATTGAGAAATTAGTGAATGCCATCATCAGTAGGAACAATAGCTTTATTTCTGTTCTAATCTAGAACATTTGTATTGTAATTTACCTATTGACCCTCTTCTACATACCCAACATTTTCTAGAACAGCAGAGTTTCTTTGTTCCAGGACTGATTTTTTGTTAGTTTTTGCCATGTTGTGTTTCTTCCTCTATTCAAATGTTTAATTATAATCCTCTACTTGACCTACACTTTTCTCTAAATTCTGTTATAATAACAGTGGGAATATTGTAATTGATTGTTGTAGTGTCAAGGAAACCTTAAAAAATTACTAGTGGAAATATGAGGGCTATACAATATTACTTCTTTGTTGTTTAAACAGACAGATATATGAATAAATTGGGTTATTTTTCATTAGATTCAGACACACACACACATTCACAGAATGGACAATGCACTAATTTCTAGGCCCTCTTCTTAAATTATTAAAAGTGTATTTTTAAGACCAATTTAGAGTAAAATGGTCCCAGTGACTATGCACTAAAGAGAAACTTTATATTCCTTTTCTATCTAATATTATTTTTAGTTTTAATTATAAAATAGTTAAAAATCTCAAAAAAGTAATCTAATTTAAAATAAACATGTGTGATATCTTTGAAGAGGTGTGAAACTGTATTCCTAAAACAATGTTGTAAACCATACACATACAAAAAAGATAATTACATATGCACCATTTGCATTTAATAGAATTAACCTTTTGCCATCTATTTTCACATAGTATTTTTGTAAAGAAATAAAATGATACAGATATAACAAAAGACTTTTCATTCCTTATCATTTTAGAGTTAACTACTATTCTGAAGTTAGTATGCTTAATGCCTGTGTATCTTACGTGCATTTTTACATACATGTACATCTGTAAATCATCTGCTGATTTATATTTTAAAATTTTAATTAATGTCATCATAGCTTTTAACTCCCTAGATAGTTTGTTTTAATCACTCAACATTATATTTTAAACTTGTATCCATGTTTTTATGTTTAGTACCCAGTTCATTAATTTTAAATTGCTCTGTAATGTTCTACTCTGTGAAACCTATCTTAAGTCTATTGAATCTAAGTGTTTGGCATTATGGTAGATGTGTTCATATATATCATATATGACTTTTCTGGCTCCAGGTTATTCCTTAATTTGATAATATTTAAATCATATATAGGGGCCTCCCCTGGTGGCGCAGTGGGTTAAGCAACGCACTACGAAGCAAATCGCAGCCACTGAAGCACCAGTTCGATCCCTGCTGCCGGCCAGGGCGGGGACCCACATGGCGTGGCAGACCTCTCCTGCTGTGCCCGCTGCTCCCCTCAGCAGTGTACTTCTGTTGATCTGCCTGTTCTGCTCCCCGCTCTCTGTGGTGAATCCTCTCACCCCCCCACACCCCTGGCCTGTACCCCAGTGCTTGTGTGCATAAATAAATAAATCTTAAAAAAAAATAAAAAAAAATAAATCATATATAGATTGAGAAGGCTAAAAATGACGAAGTTTTATTTACCGCCCCATAAAACCAACATTCCTGGGGTCAATTCTGTTTGCAAATCAGTTATTTCACTCAGCTTGTCAATTTCTTGTAGCCTGTTAGTAAATACACATAACAGATGCTTGCTTACTCACCTCCCCCCCACGTTTTTTTTTTTTTGTTTTTTTTTTTGTTTTTTTTCAAAAAATTCACGAGGACAAATCCACTTTTATTTATTGGTTTTTCAGTAGGTTTAAATCCATGGATTCTGTGTCCTATGGTGTTACTAGCAGGTTGCTTTGCAGTTCCAAAGGGACCATGCCACTGTTTCCATGGACACGAGTTACTGTTCCCCAGATCACTCTAGTTTTATTTGGTTTGCCACCAGAAGTCACTGTGTTTTCTTTGCTTTGACACATAAGAACATCTCTTGCTTAGATAGAATTCAGTTTCATCTCCAGTATAAGCACCTTCAATTTTAAGAAATATATGCCCTCTGGTTCTAGAACACCCCTCCCGCCCCCCCCACCTCCCACCCCCCACCCACCCCCCACCTGCTTGTAGCCAGCAGAGATGGCCCTGAAGCATAGCCTTCCAGGCATATTTTAGAAGTCCTGTTCGCTGGAGTCCTCCTCAAGGCCCCAAGGTAGCAGAAACCTTACTAGTTCCTTTAACATTCAGATGGACACCTGCTGGCCTGGGTATATTTCTGTCTACAGTTATAACAAAAAAGCATTTTTTTTTTGCTATCTATCTACACAAATATATGTATTATATTTGTGTTGTATATGTGGCATATATATAAATATACTGTGTTCACTTTATATATTTTATATATGTATGCATGCAGCCAACCCAAATCAAGGAATAAATGTGTCAGGAAATTGGCAATGTTTATACAGCAAGCATGTATTTGGTGTAAGGGAAAAGCACACCCTTTTCATAAAATTGCATAGACATTTCTTCTGAGGGTTACCTTGAGAATTAAACTAAACTATAATAAAAAAATCCTTAAAGTAATTATAGTGATACACTAGTTTTTCCAGTTTCTTATGTTCCTATATATAGGCATGTGAGATTATGTCAATTTACATCTAAGTAAAAACAATGATGTGGTGATGTGGTGTGACTCTTTGATTGCTTATTGAATCAGAGGATCTATGAATAATTTTAGTAATGATGGGATTAATAGTATGTTTAATCTTCTAATATATGATGTTATCAAAAACATTTAGTGTGACAGTTAAGTGCTTTCAAGGTATGGAGAATTCACATGGGGCGCTACATAATTGAGGACAGTGAACCAAAGGTGTATAATTTGGTTCGGGCTTAAGTTCAGAATCAGCCCACATGCAATGGGGCTCCTGTTTGACCTAGAATGGATGGCATTGAGACAAACAGGGTTATTCTACAAGAACACTCCTGGGACTGATCAGAATGAAGCTGGTCAACAGGAGTCAAGGTCAGAAAATTCAATTAATATTTTAATCTCCTTCCACATTTCATTTTCTTCTCCTTCCCTCATTTTCAATTCATCTCAGCTTTACTATTATTTAGTGCTATGCTATGTTTTATCTGTAAAATATGCATTCATTTAAACACTAATTATAACAAAGCAAGATGAAATTAATTAGTTTTGTGACTGATTACTGGAAGAAATAATAGTCACTGAGAGATTTCCTTGATATTCAGCAATGGCTAATGTCATTTGTTACACAGCCACCTGAGCAGAAGTAAACAAATCTCACCAGGGTGCCATTTTGAAAGACTCTCTGCTAGCCTGATCCTCATATCCTGAGTTTAGAATCTTTTCCCCATTTCTCAGTGGACATGAAATATGCATTATAGGTCATATCTATTTTTAAATTGTTAAATGTAATTTTTATAGGATAATTATTAATTGAGAATATACAAAATCATGGTGTAGAATTAACTATACTGTAATTATGAAAATTTTAAGCAAATAGAAACTTGGAAGAGCCAAGCAGTGATTATACATCTTCTAGTATGAATTGCTAATTAACAGTTAATGTGGGAATCCTCACATGGAATTAGTGAAAATTTTAACCAGTTTAAGCGATCCATTTTATTGGTCAATAAATATTTTAAATTTATATAGATATGCAAAAATTTGTGATCACTGGGAGTATTATTTACATCATTCATCTTGGAAAAATAATTACTGGTGTGTCTATTCCAGCACAGCATTTTGACTGTGTTTTGTATTTGATTTTTTTCTGATGTTGGCAAAAGGCATAATTTAATTATGCGCCTTAAAGCAGATCACACTCACACAGAACTCAGAGTTTTAATAACAACAAACTGGTGGTAGCTTTAAAGAGAGAAGCTTTCATGCTTTTCTGCATCACTGAATTCTTCATCTTAAGAAACTATATTAATCCACCAGATGAGAGGCATGTTTAAAATAAAAGATTTGAAGTTAGCAACAGCTTTCCTGACATTTCCAAGTAGTTAATATTGTGATCAGATTGACAGACCAGCAGTTATGCAAATAATTTGTGTATTCTAGCCCTGCTGATTGATTGTTTTTGTTATTCAATGTATGACCTTTGAATGAAAATATTAATTTTAACAATTTAAGAAACCTTCTTATTATGACTCTTATTTATAACGTTTTAGCAGTTTCTAATGTTTGAGTCTCTAAATATCACAGACTCCTATTTTCATGTTAGCCACGACTTTGTATAAATTATAATAATGCCTAGAAAAATAGATGTTAAGAAAGTATTACGTTTCTTTTTTTTTGCTATTTTCATTTTTGATTCCTAATCTGAGAAAAGTTGTCTCCTTTGCCTCTTTGTATTTTCATTGCTTTCAAAAGTCTTTTTTTTCTAATTCCCAGATTATAAGAAGCAATATATGTGCATACCAATAAGTTGTAGGATATTAGCTGTGTTTTATGTATCTGTATGTCTTAAATATATAATTTTTAAAATATATTATTTGCATAGTTATGTGTTAAATATGTCTAAATGTTTATATAGTTGTATATCTATGTATATATTTATATATTTAATCTGTGTATGGATACATGATGTATTTAATATTTCTAAGTAAAATTTTAAGTCCTCAAGTTAGCGTAAAATGAAATATCTTCCTAAGCCAGCCAGTTGTATTTCAGACACATTATACACTGTACCTAACACTTCCTTAGGTATCCTCCAGAGATACTCTGTGCACACACAAATATACACATATGTGTTCCCTATCTTTTTAAAGATGCAGAAGACTGCATATTTTATACTTTAGTTTGTTTCCATGTCTCTGAATTTGTCTGTATAGCAATATGTAGATATCTGTCTACACACAGATCCTTCTCATTTTTATAACTGATACCTAGTATTTTATTATATGGATGTACCTAATCTATTTAATTAGTTCTCTGTTGAATGCAGTTTGATTGTTTCTACTTTTCTGATATTACAAATGACAGTTATGCAACATTTGCACATGTGCAACCCATCAATTAGATAAATTCCTAAATGTGGAAAGTAATGTTGAATTGTGGTATATATTTGCAAATTGTCACCTATTTTACCAATTTATGTCACTTCTAGCAAAGTAAAAATCTATTTTTTATTCATACCCTCTCAAATATTGAATTTTGTCAAACTTCTTTAATTTCTGCAATCTGGTGAATATATATTATGCATATGCCATATGTGTATATAAATGTGCATGTTTGTATATACACATGAGTTTATGTGTGTATTTATATACATATATGTATATATATATTAATGTGTATATATGAGAGAGAAGTAAAGCAGGTATTGGTAGAATTTATAAAGATGAAATTTTGAGCAATTTAAAAAATAAGTTCTGAGTTTTGTATCATTCTTAGGAAGGTCTTCTATACTCTAAAAGTATTAAAATAAGCTTTCAATGGTTTCCTCTGGCACTTTAATTTTTTTCCCAATCATGGTCCATCTGGAACCTATTTTAGTGTAAGGTGTGAAGTACAGGTTCTAGTAACTTTTGCATGTTGATATTTCTTTATAACATATAGAATAATTTTTCTAAAATGTTCCATGACTCCCATTATTGAAATGGAATTAAAATTCCAGGCCAATTTAGTGAAAATTGACATCATTATAATTTAAATATTTTAATCAAAATATGCATGCCATATGTCCAGTTCCTTGTAGTATTTCCAAGTAATGTATTTAGGTTTTGTTCATATTGATCTCTCATATTTCAGGTGTTAAGTTAACGTAGCTATGTTCTATGTTCTGTTGCAAGTTTTAGGGGTATGTGGTGTTTTTTTTTTAATCATTAATGGTAATTACATATTTGGATGCTATTGATGCATTTAGTTATGAATTCTTTAATTTATGTAACTATTACTTTGTTCCTTTTATGTTCCCTTATATAGTCCCTTTTTATTTTTCAAATATTCAGCTGGTTCTTTCTGCGAAAAGACAACAACTCATATTTGCTCATAATTTTAGCTTCCTGTATGGAATAATTTAGCACTAATTTGCTGCTGAGAAACAATAAATTTCAGTGACTTAGGAAAATAAAATTTTGTTTTACATGATTGCCCAAGGCAAAATGATGGTGTGGGCTGGCTGTACTAGAGGAATAATTCAGGGACTTCTTCTATTGCCATTGTCTTAGTGTAAAGGTTTTTTTTTTTTTTTTTTTTTTGAGTTGTTTTGTTCTGTACTGGGTTAGACAGTGAATATTTTTAAGTTTTGCTGATCATACAGACTATTGCAACTACTCAACTGTTATAGTTTGAAAGCAGCATAGACAATACATAAAAGAATAGTATGGCTGTACAATAAAATCTAATTTGCCACAACAGGCGATGGGCCAGGTTTGTTCTAGAGTACTAGTTTGCTAACTCCTATTCTGAGACCTCAGAATTTTATGTACATTGGATTTTATGGATCCAGATGGCAGATGTGGGAAGAAAGAGCCAGGATCACTTGGAACATTTTCTTTAGTCTTGGAATTAGTATATTTTACTTTACCTTGTTCTCCTTTACCGTGTTCTCCTTGCAAAAAGTTAATTATCCTTGCCCATTTGGAAATTTGGCTTATATATTTACCCAAGGTGAATAAAATGTAGATATAGCAATGATCTTCCACCTAATTTCTGCAATGCTTTTGATAAGCACTCTTTAGAATGATTTATTTCTGTTGTCTAATTATATTGGCTGTCATCGCTAGGAAAGTGTGAAGGAATAGTGGTGATAGTGAAGATCCTTTTATTGTCCCTGACAAACTCATGCCATTAATCATGGTTATTTTAGGACTAAGAAAGATGTAATTTATCATGTTGTGGAAAATTTATATTCTTTGTATTCCACAAGTTTACATTCCTATTATTTATGGAAGAGTTTGTTTCAGTGAGGCCTCTGAGCTAACAATAGTTCTTATATTATTTAAGGATTGTAAAAATAAGCAAGGAACAATGTTCAACAGAGACTGTATGTGGCTCACAAAAACTAAAATATTTGCTATCTGATATATAGAAAAGATTTTCTAAGTCTTGTTCTAGAACAAAGCTGCTCAACGTGTGGCTAGAGACAAGCAAATTTAGTAACACGTAGAAATTAATCACTGTTTACATTTTAGGTCAAATAATTCTTTGTTGTAGGGACAGTCTTTTGCAACTTAGATGTTTAGCAGCATCTCTGACCTTTGTCTACCAGATGCTATTAGTATATACCCACATAATCGCTACCCAAAAAAAAAAAAGCCCAAATATTGACAGATATTACCCAGTGGGCAAAAGTTCTAACTTTTGAGAACAACTGATCTAGAGACTTTTTTGGAATACAAATTCATGAGAACAGAAAAATGAATTGAAAATTTTTGGTGTATTCATACAATAGAATATTACTCAGCAATCAAAAAAGACAAACTCATGCCATTTGCAGCAACGTGGATGGAGCTGAAGGGATTATACTAAGAGAAATAAGTCAGAAGGAGAAAGAAAGGCAAATACCAGAATGTTTCACTTATATGTGTAATATAAAGAAACCAAACAAAAAGTCAGACAAAGACAAACATTGAAAACTGACTATAGATCTGCTGCATCTGGGAGGGGAAGAGGAGGGAAAGCAGAAAAGGAAGAGGTAAAACAGGGGGGGTAAGATCACCTTGAAGTTTAAGGCTACCAGAAGGGCCATGTGGTAGGGTAGGAGGAAAGAGGGCAGGGAGATATAATGAAGGATTACTGGGGCTTTGTTGTTGGGTGTGGCGAAATAAAAGGCAATTATAGAATTGTAAACTTATAGCCCTAAGATGTACACTGTGATGCAAATCCCAGTGTACATCTTTAGCTCAGTAAATATAAAATGCATACAAACATTACCTTAGTAAATATAAAATGCATATAAAATATATGCATATAAAATACACAATAGAAATATAAAATATAGAATAAATATATACATATTATTGGAAATTAAAATTTATGGAAAATATTTTTTAAGTAAAGAAATAGATTATATTCATAATTTTATAATTTTGATAGGTTTTTCATTTTCCAGAAGCATTTTTAGTTTAGTGTGAATATGTAAAAAAAAAATTCTAGTTTTTGCTAGATATTTTCCATGAGTTTTGTTAGGTAATTATTTTAATACTGATTTTTTTTTTCTGTTTATACTAAAATTTTAGTTTTGACTATATTTTTTACTTGTTTTTCTAAAAAGAAAGCTAGTTTTTTGTTTTTAATATAATTTTTGTTGTGTTTTTAATTTCTTAATCCTGTTTTCCTACTACTTATAAATTTCTGGTTTTGTTAAATGACCATCAAAAATATTATTTATATTGAGCCTACTCTTTTGCAAAATATAATGAAGAAAAAATGAAAGCTTCATATAATTGATTTTTGGTTTCTTTTTTAATAAAAGTCTATCTCCTGAATTCGGTGTACATTGAACTTTGTTTTCTAATTTTTTAGTTTATTTTACATATAACGATTGAGTTTACAATAAGTTTTCTGTGCTCATTACAATATATTGGCATGATTGATTAGATAATTGTCATGTTCTTTTACGTTATATGTTGTTTATATTGGACACTTTTCAGTATTTGCATTTTGGATTTGTAGTTCCTTGTTTTGCTTGCATTTCTTTTGATAATGTTTATGTTTTTGGATAAAGTTTACTTTATCCAAAGTTACTTGAAATGCCTTTAAAAATAGAAATTTATTATAAGATCTTTAATTCTTTTTATTATTCAAAGCTATCTTTTTATACTTAGGTGGAACAGTGATTATTTTTAGCATACTGTTCTCCCTACCCATCCTTTTCCGTTCCCAATTGGGTTTACAGAGTTATATTTCTAGTATAAATCTATTTATGTTGTTAAATAGACTGAAACTTGTCCAACTGGTCACTTTGAAGTGATAAAGTTTTTCAATTAGCTGTAACAGAAATCTAAATTTACGTATAAATTTTTTCCAATTTTCTTTCTTCTTTAGATTAGTACTTTATTATAAAAATGTATAAGATTTACAAAATTTCTATAAACTTGATCCCTATATATTTTAAATGGATTTAATGTCATTTTAAAATCGTTTTCCTAAGATCTTCCCATTCTTTCCTCTTTGGCAAAATTATTCAATTACTTCTTCACGATAAACTCTTAGTCTTTCTTGTTCAGAGATATGCATGGAAAATTATTAAATCACATTTTCTGTCTTTGATATAGTTTTTTCTTAATTTTTTAAAATATTGAGTATTATGATAGAGGAAAGTGAGATCAGACTGAATGTGAGCTGTTTAAAAATGATTTGATCATACTGCATGGCTGTCTAAAGAATATTTTCTTTAACAAATAAAATGATAAAACCCAGATACATCTCAGTATGAAATGGTTCTGATATGTGATGTATCTTTTGCATTCATAGATCCAATTATTCCTTTATTCTGGAAAATTTCCTTGCATGTCTTAAAATTTTGTGTATTCTTTTGTCTGATTTCTCTATCATTTTATAAAATCTACTTAAGTGTTTCTTTATAAATATTTTCTTTTATCTTTTACAGTGTACCTGTGTCTTGCAATTTAGTTTGCTCTATATTTTCTACTTAACTGGTGATTTTTTTTCTTCCACTCCTTTCCTGAAGTTTATCAACTTATTATTCACCTATTCTTGGTTAGTCACCATCTGTTCTTTGATCCTTTTTATAGCTGTGCACCCAGAAAAAAAAAAAAAATTGGCTCATTCTACTATTTAAAAGAGTGAGAAAATAAACTTGGGAGACAAAGCAGTTTTTGCCACAAATGAAGACTGACCTATACAGATAATTTTTCTTGTTCTAAACAATATGTCACATAACTAGGGGGCTGGGAACATGTATTGCCTGAAGACCCACCATTCTTTTATCAATAATGAGTAAAGAGTGATTGCTGAGGCAGGTAGCTTTTTCCTAGATTCTGCTGGTGTAAGGTCTCAGAATTTCATCTCATCAGATTTTACAGAATAACAGTGTATAGGTTATTCACATTGTGACTGGAAACATAAACTGAAAACATTCTTGTGTTCTCATTATGTTTTTAAGCCTTTTATGTCATGTGTATACAATGAGGCCATAGGATTCAATTTTCTGTTAATAATTATGCAGCCCAGCTGCCAAGTCTGCATTAATTAATAGCAAATTAATATCTAATAGCAATGTTCAATAAAATTCTTGCCTCTCCAAGTTCCAATTAGTTTTGCAATTGCAATTATCTTGTGCTGTATTATTTCCTCATGGCATGAGGGTGTCATTTGCAGGTTTATAAATGTTTTAGAATATCAGGAGTTAAAATTAAATGTTGTTTTCCTTGGTGAGATAACAGATGTTCTAGAATGCTAATTATCATTTGCTTAGAATAAATTAGGCTCATTAATTTTTTTTTTTCTTTTGGCCTTGTTCCAATGGATAGCATTTTTTTTCTTTTATATGTATGTTTGGTTCAAGGTAAACATTATAATGAGAATACTATTGTCTAGCACCCACTATTTCAACTGCTAGCAAACATGGTTATCAAAATGCTTAGTCTATGTCTATGTATAACACTACCACACTGCCCATATGGAAATATTGGCACCTCTCTCTAACAGTTCACTGAATGACTGTCTGTGTTTTCCTTTGTTTTTCTCACTCTCATTTCTTTGGCTAACTCTCTCTCTTTTCCTCTTAATGTGTATCCTTTTGGTTATCTGTCAGTCTACACACACTAATTACATACCTAGAGAGGGCATATGCTTTGCAAATTTCACTCTTCTTGGATTATACTAGAATACTTAGAAAGGTAGTGTATCTGAATAGTTTTTAACAACTTATTTGTTAATTTTAACAGTAGTTAAACTTTTTCCTTAACTAGTATTTACCCAAAACCTTCTATTCATGTAGAACTATGGTATATGTGTTTAAATTTGGTATTTTCTTCTAACTCTAGGCAACTGCAAAGTCCTAAAATTTTAATGCATTTTGCTCCTTGAACTACCACTCAGTTTATTTTGCCTTCTGTGAAATACACAATTTCTTTAAGATATTCTTCTCACAGAATGATATTTACAACCATTGGCTCTTTTACTTTTTACTTATTCCATTTCTCGCTCACCAAGATCCAGGAAATTAAAATGCAATTTGATATTAATACCTTGGTTTTATTCATTTTCATATATCAGTAGTAAATAAGTAGTTCATAAGAGATAGTTTTATAATACTTGTAATCATATGCTTCCTAAATTATATTGGAAGTGTTCCTCCTCTTTAAAGTTAAGCTCTGAATTTCATATTGGTTCAGCAACCAGATGCCTTTGGTCCTCGCCCCAGCAAATCAACATAATTTTCTTTTCCCAAGTAAATGTTTCTTCGATGTTTATCATAGATATGTCCAAAATTGTTTTCTCAGCTACATTCCCAGAGAAGAATGTAGACGTGTTCTATAAGAACAGTTTTCCAAAGATACTGATTACTGTTTTTATGATTTCTTTCTGTGGTGAAATGGTGGTGGGAATTCCATGGGGACTACAGTTGATATCAAATATATATATAAATTAAGAAAAAATAATTATAAAAAAGAAAAGAAAATGATTGAATATTATATTTGAATATAAATATACAACTGGTGTTTTATGTGTAGCAATTGGCAGTTTAACTAAAATGTAGAAAATAAAAAGACATTGTCCTTTGTGTGACATTTTTGTTTCCAGAATTCATGAGCTCTATGTGCTAAGTATTTTACTGAGATTGATAATTTTGCTGTGTACTAATTATCATTGATATTCCTTAATTGCTCCAGTTTTTAAATACTGGTTTTTCATTTTTATTATAATTTTAATCAAATGTTATCTGTTTCCCATTTATTAAAAAAACTATATAACTTAGGAATTACATCTGCATGCCTCAATATGTGTGTATGGTTTACTCACCCACCACCAAAGTTTTAGTGCCTTGCATTTCTAGAATGAACTCCTTTTATTCTTGATGTACGATTCTCTTAATATATTGCTGTATTTGATTTGACGATTTGATTGAGACTTTTTGCACCAATGTTCATTATAAATATAACATTCTGTAGTTTTCCTTTTCTGTTTGCTTTCATTGTCTAGTCTTGGGATCAGGGTATGTTGATCTCATATTATGTATTTGGGAGCATTCCCTTTTCTTCAAGGTTTTGAAGCAGATAGAGATAAGATTTTGTTTCAAAGTTTGGTAGCATTTATTAGTATAGTCATCTGGTCTGGGCTTTTGTTCTCAGGAAGATTTTTGATTTTGTTTCAATTTCTGTATTTGTGATTGATCTGTTCTAATTATCTATTTCATCCTGGCTCAATCTTGGAAGTTGTGTAATTTGAAAAATTTGCCCATTTCTTTTAAGTTGTCCAACTTGTTTACACATATATGTTCACAGTAGTTTCTTAGAATATATTTCTGTGATATTTGTTTCAACTTTGCTGCTTTCACTTATGATTGTCCTTATTAAGAGTTTCAGGTTTTTATTATTAGTGATCATAGCTAAGGGTTTACAGTTTTGTTATCCTTTCAAGTAATCATTTCTTGGTTTCACTGATCTTTTCTATCATCTTGTTTGCTGTCTATTTTGTTTATTCCTGCTCTGATTTTCAGTTTTTTTCTTCTTTTTGCTGACTTTTGATTTCATTTGTTCTTTTTTTTTCCTAGTTCCTTCTGATGTAAGCTAAGATATTTTTTGAGACTTTCATTTTTTTCTTTTTTTTTGATGTGGCCCTACCTGTGTTGCCATGACTTTCCTTCTAATACTGCTTTTGCTCATCCCATAAAATTCGGTAACTTGTCTCCTCATTTCTGTTGGTTTCCACATAATCTTATATTTCTATTTTTATTTTTTTGTTGTTGATACTTGAGTTACTCATTTTGTTTAGTTTTGACAAATTTAGTTTTTAACAATTTTCTTTTTGTGGGTGACTTCTGGTTTCCTACCATTGTGATCAGAGAACATTATTGGTATAATTCTACTCTTTACATATTTACTGAAACCTTTTTTTGTTACAAAATCTGATCTGTCCTTGAGAACATTTCCTGTGCACTTCAGAAGAATATATACTTCTTTTCTTTGGTGAGAGAATGTAAATGTCTTTAAGTCCATCTGGTACAATTCTTCATTTAAGACTGTTACTTCCTCATTTAATTTTTGTTGATAATCTGCTCTTTAATGTAAGTAATATGTTGAGGTCTGCTACTGTTAATGTGTTGCTGACAATGTCTTCCTTTGAGTCTATTAGCATTTGTTTTATAGATTTAGATACAGTATTGTTTAATGAATAAATAGCACTTATATCTTCTTGATGGATTGTCCCCTTGATCTTTATATGGTAGCCCTCTTTGGCTGAAATTCTAATTTATTGAATATAAGAATAGCAGTCCCTCCTGTTGCACCATGTTATTGGCTTGAGGAAATTTGCTTCAGTCTTTCATGCTAAATATATGTTTGAGTTTACATTTGATGTCATACTCTTTTTTACATAAAAAATTATCCTACTTTTTAAATATATTTTCTTTGATTGATGAGTTCACATGGGACTTTATTACTGTCATTCTATAGATATCTTGTTTTCTGTATGCTTTATGTTTCTCTCCTTTCTTTTTCCATGTGTTTTTATCTTTTTATTTGGATGGTTTTCTTTGGTGTTACTTACAATTTCTTCAATATGTCTTCCAAGTGTCTCTATTCCAGATTTCTTCCCCCAGTAGTTACCAAGGGGATAGTATCAAATGTTAAGTATCTAAAAAGTTTTTTTTGTGTGTTTGGCATTGACTCATCATCAGTTGACTATCCTTATTCTTTCCTTTTTCTCTTCTCCTTTATTGTTATTGTTTATATTGTCCTATGTTATTATTGTTTGTTCCTGATTCTGTGTTACTGCTTATTACCTTGCTCAATGGTTTGTGTTGCTTTGTTTTTTCTTTTTACATATAGGAGCTTCTTTCAATATTTCTTACAGGACAGGTTTGGTGGAGGTAAATTTCACTAGCGTTTTTTTTTCTGGCAAAGTATTTTTTCATCACATTTGTATAGTATTTTTTCTGGGTAGAATATCCAGAGATGCAGTTTTATTTTTTTAGAATATTAAAAATGGCATTCTACGTCCTCCATCCTGGAGAGTTTTTGTTGAAAAGTGTAATGATAGCCTTATTTCATGCTTTTTGATGTTATGTGTCCCTTCCCCCCACCCCCTGCCACCAATCAACCTTTAGTATTCTTTACTACTAACTTTTAGTAATAATAAATTACCAAAAACTACTACTAATTTTTAGTAATCATTATATGTCTGATGTAAGCTTTTGTTTTTTTCTGTCAACTTCCTGCACATCTGTGGTTAGCTCTTTCTTAGGTTTGAGAAGTTCTCAGCTATTATTTTTTGAGTGGAATTTCTGCTCCTTTCTCTTCTATCATCTTCTAGAATACCTATTTATCCTTACATTTTCTTTGCTAATAGAATCTAATATTTCACAGTTTCTTCTTTTTTCCCCCAAAATATTCTCTCTCTCCTCCATTTTAGTCACTTGGATATTTTTATCTTTTAGCTCACTGGTTCTTTACTCAGTAAGACTAAGTATTATTATGCTTTCCATGGTCATCTTCAGTTTTTTCATTATATTCTTTATATCCAACATCTGTGGTTCAGTTTTTTTTTAATAATCTCAATTTATTTTATGAAGTACTCCTACAGAAAATCTTTTCTGATATCTGAATTTAGTTTTCTGTGGTTAGTTAAAAACACTGAAATTTGTTGAGTTGTTTTTTTTTTTTATGCTACTTCTCCCAAACTCTTTGTCTTTAGGTCTTTAATTCTACATTACATCAACTCACATCAACTTTTGGTCTCTAAAACCCAAAATATTGGCAAAAAATAAGGGGATAATAAAGAGAAGTTTTAAGTTGATTGACATACCAGTACGCATTTAGTTTCACTGATTTTTCACTTTTATTTTTTTTCTCATTATATTTATTTAATTGTATTTGACAACATTTGTAGTCCCCCGGATTTTTCACTTTTAAAATATAATTACTTCCTAGATATTCCTCACTAATAGAGTCTAACATCTGTCTATCTATCTATCTATCTATCTATCTATCTATCTATCTATCTATCTATCTATCTATCATCTATTATTAATAGTCACATTGGTAAATACTAACCACATGTGGCTATTGAGCAGTTGAGATGTGACTAATCTGAAATGAAATATCCTCTAAGTATAAAAGACAATTGACTTTAAATGCTTTCTATTGAAAAAAACAAAACCAAACCATGAAATATCTTATTAATATTCTTTCAAACTCTAATCATGTTGAAATGAGAATGTATTTGAAGTTCTTGGCTTAAATAATTAATTTTACCTGTTTTTTAATCTTTATTAGATTGTCGATTAGATAGTGTTAAATATTGAGTCTCATATTTCTATTGGACAGTAGTGACATACATCAAAAAAAATGAAGTTTTTCTTTAAAATAAAATATACATTAACATGGAACACTGTTACTAAGAACTGGGACTATAGTTTGCATTCCTATGGGGTTTTATCCAAAATCTACACTCTCATCTCCTGAACAGAAGTTTCTTCTAAGCACACACACACTATCTCAGTAATCACATTCCTGTCCCAGCTTATCTCCTTAGTAATCAGCACCAAAGCAGGCCAGGAATGTGACATAGCTTTGTAATAACTTGTCTCATCTCTACTCCCTTCTCACCAATCATGATGGTCTCGCATGTTCGTCATTCTAACAGCCATAACTTAAGAATTGCATAATATTCTATTAGCCTTCTGGTACTTTATTTTAGACCCAAATAGTACATTTAATGATACTTTTCAACCTTGTCTATATAATATAATACAGTTTCTTCTGAGTAAGATTCTACTTGACTTAGTGGGTTTTAGTTCAGCTGTTCCAGTGAATTTAGTGAAGAGCCTGATACAACTTAATTTTCTTCTTTCTTAATACCTTTGGCATCACTTGAAAAAACTAATGGGATGCATTCTTCCACTGACATGTGACTTCTCCAAAACCCTCTAAAGGTTGTGGGCACAGAAATTCTTTAAGTGATAAGAGCTTATTTTAAACCTGAAGAAAATTCATGACAGTCAATTTAATAATACAGAACTATGTGTTCTGGATCTTTTTTCCCCAAGGTATTAATATCTATTTAAGTTTTATTGGTATGTGTGCATGGGGGGGGGAACAAGTGTACACTCAAAATGCTTATGGTACCTTATCATGTAGACCAAGTAGTATCCAGAAGTTTTTAATCTAAGTTACAATTTGCATTTAATTTCTAAAGTATACTACCAAGGGTTGATGTCACATATTCTCTGCTTGTTTGATATTTACTAATGAAAACCATCTATGTAAAATTGTGATGATTAATAATTCCCTTGAGAGACTAGTAATTAAAATATGCCAGTGAATTAAAGACACAAACCTTATGCTATTCACTTGGCATTGAATTTAGTGATCAGTATACTCTGAAGGTCATTTCAGAATCTCTACCAATTCTCATTCAGTTTTTCTGTTATTGTATATGAACATGAAACCAAACAATATAAATATATTTTTTAGATTTCTGCTCTTAATATACATCTAATGAAATGATAATGTATTTTTGATTAAAAACCACAAATTTATAGTCTTTGGATTGTTTTTCAAACTGTCCCCATGATAAGGAGTGTAGAGCCCATGGACTTGAGAATCAAACAGGTCACTGTTATCTTATCACAGTTGTGGATATTTTTTACTTGGCAACTTTAGTAAACACTGATTACAGATAAATCAGTGCTATTTTCTGTTTCAGTAAATTCTAGAATCTCAAAACAGTTCAAGAGCTTATGTCGATATGGCTAATGTTATCCTGAGTGTTAAGTTATGGGGGGAAAATTCAGAAGATAGAGAAGTAGCAGTTTCTATTTGTTGGCAAAGACAGGAAGAATAGGATTTGAAAAATAATGGGATTCTTTATACTTTGTCTAGTGTTCAATAGATCTAAGTAGCTAATGAGCACTCAGCATTGGTGTCAAGATATTTACATAGTATAATTCAGAAAAATCATTGCTATTGTATTCTTTAAGTCAATGAAGAATTAATAACTTTCAGAAGATTTTCTTTGATATCTTTTATACTTCTTTATTTTGTGTCTTGGGTGAGTCTATCTGTTGGAGTAAATAATCCCCCCCATTAGCTATTTTATTCATTAAGCATTTGTAAAAATAAAAGATTTACTAAGATTTGTACAGATTTTAGTTTAACTGTGAATTAGCATCAATGCCAAAGGTAGCACTGGGTTAATATGATGAGAGGCTGAAAAAATAGAAATACTGCAGTTTGCTAATCCTAAGAAATTACTAGGAAGTAATTTTTTTAGTAACGCAAATTACTAGGAAGTAAAGCAATAACTTCATAATGACCTCGGCTCTTTATTTTCTCTATTCTGATGCTTTGAAATGTGACCTTGCAGATTCTGAGGAAATAATCTGTCCTGGATTAGCAGATTCTGAGAATCAGTAAAGAATGTTCCTTGGAGCACCCGTTTCAAATGCAAACAAATTCAGAATCCACAGTGTCTCTATTGTTTCTTTTTTTTTAATTTTTTTATTAAAATATTTTAAAATTTACATATACTTGCCATTAATTGTAATCCCCATGTATTCCCCATCACCATCTCACCA